>CM022763.1:23539413-23551913 GCA_012411365.1 Ameiurus melas | reverse complement strand
ACATGTATATATATTTTATATTTCTACTGCTTATTCCTTCTTCAGGGTCGCGGGGGAACCTAGAGCCTATCCCAGGGAGCATGGGGCACAAGGCGGGGTACACCCTGGAGCCGATCCATCGCAGGGCACAATCACATACACACTCACACACACATATACTACGGACACTTTAGACACAGGGCCACGGTGAGAATCGAACCCCCGACCCTGGAGGTGTGAGCCGAAGTCCAAAATGGATCAAAATGACTCGTTTTCACAGAGGTAGTTTGGCAACACAGTTGCAAAGGCAGCGTGACTATGATACAGCGTCTCAGAGGGATGCCGGTACTGCAGTTTCATTAGACATTATTGTCTATGAGAATACGTGTGGTATGTGTGTCAGTATCACCAGTTTCTCAGCTCCAACCTTACGGTAAACTGGTGGTAGTGTCAGCTATGACTAGCGACCATAGCTTGTGATGGTCACATAATGAGGATGTCATGAAATAGAGGAGTGACACTAAAGTGTATACACAGAAATGGAGTGAAAATGTTCCTGTAACCAAACCCCAGGAATTGCATGTTTCGTATGAAGAGCATGAGGTTGTAGGATTTACTCTTGAACATCTCCTACACAAAGACCAGTGCAACTAATATACAGAAATGTGGGAAATGTAAGGCCTAAGTGTGACATATGAATCGGTGTTAAAAAATTACTATAATTATAAACGGTACATTCATATAATAATAGAGTGTGAGGTTGACAAGTGGATCGGGCCAGCAGCAGCAGTGTTACAGTCACTGTACTGGTCTGTGGTGCAGAAACTGGTGCTCGGTTTATGAATGAAGCTCTCTGTTTTCCCTTCAATTTACATCCCTATCCTCAGATATAGTCATGAGCTGTCAATAGTGACCGAAAGAATTTGTTTGTGAGTACAGGCATAGGTTGCTGGGCTGACTGTTTGTTATATAGTGAGGAACTCAGCAATCTGGGAGAACCTATCTGAGCTACTGCACCTCTAAATCAAGATGGATGTCCCCTGGTCGGTTCCTGTTAGAGCCATATGAGGCACATCCCACTGGATGGAGACCTGGATCGACTATATCTCACAGTTGGCTTGGGAATGTCTGTGTATCTCCAGGAGGAGCTGGAATCTGTGGCTGGGGATAGGCACAGGAAAAGCAAAATTGTAAAAATGACATCACCGCATATTAGATATCTGCATATAGAACAAATTATATCACCCTGTGACAAATGCTGCCTTCAAGGAATCCTCGGAAGTGACGAGTTGATTATGATAAAACTTGTGCCTGGGCGCGAATCTTTAAATGATAAAGCCTGACTTTATTGTACGTGCCCCAGTAACAAATGGATTAATGGGCTGACGACGTTTGTCTTTTGTATATTCTTTTCTAAATAATAATAATAATAATAACAATATATTTTTTTTTTACAAATGTATGCACTTACACTGACCACAAACCACCGAGCATGAATACAACCCATTTCTTAATCACACAAACTCACTCAGCCGTCTCGTTTTGGCTCACCTGAAGTACGTGTGGGTGTATGAGGGGGTGTTGAGTGCATTAATGTGAGTCTTCCTGAAGGCATTTGGGTGACAGGCAGAGATAGCTAATTAGCAACAGGAATCTAGACAGCTAGCATTTACCTGCTGAGAAAAGTGTGATGCCTGTCCACCCTGCCAGTCCCATATGGGGGCATCTTTTATTCTGCCAGACTAGAAGAGACATGATTACAAGCCTTGCACATGAAATAAAATATGACACACGACACATTCAAATATCTGTTTGTAAAATAAATGCAAGTGAAATTGACATGGGAGCCCGAAATAATTGTAAGTCTACTATCTGACATGCGAGAGCCATCTGTGTGTATGTCACTCAAATAAAGGGTTGGTATTTTTCTAGAGTGCGCAATTATTCGTCGCAATGTAACATCTTGTGCAATGATGTTTGGCCAAAGTAGCGGTAAGCCTTCTTATTTATTTCACTGCTCGATCATGAATAAAGACTGCTACGATCTTCGCCGAGTTCGTTTTTTGTTAATATTCATGCTACGTCTCGATGAAAAAGAAAACCAGACTATTAAAATCGACGTACAATAAGCAGATAAAATTCAGCAGAGAACTGACTCGTTGTAAAAATGAGCTAAGCTTTGTTTGAGGCCAATTTATAGACCCGTATAAACCACGAGGTGACATTTAGCTCGCGAAGCTAATAAACACACTGTGAGTCTTTATTGTTTTTGTGGTAAATTTCGACCACAAATGAAAGCAGCGTTGTGATATTTAATAAGCCGTTCATCTTGCCAGTTTATTACTGTTACGGATAGTTGATTTCTTTTGATCTTGCCCTCATAAGTCTAATAGTTATGTGATGGGAGTGACTGCAGCATTTGCCTTTCTTTCTAATGTAAAATTTCATAATATACAGTACATAAAGATAAAATGTCTCGGTTAAGCAATAACAGAAGTTCATGCAGCTCTCACGTACCACTCTGATCTCAGGCCCAGAGACACTAATAGCTGTAATGTACATATAAATGTAGCAGCCAGAGATATTGATTTTCTGGAAGCCCACATGAATCCTGACCACACAGCCAAATGGTCAAGCGCTGGTTTCTTCAACCTAATTAGGAGCAGAAGACTTGAGTCAGCAAAAGCAAATACGACGCTGGATGCTCATTATTCTGCTTTCATTAGAGAGAAACAGTCAAGCAATCATACAAGATGCTCCATGTGAAGGAATCAATAGCAGAAGCCCGTGTTTATTAATGCTCATTGTTTCCCAATTCAATATCCCATTATTCTTTCATTTGATCGAGTAATATTCATAACTGTCACTCAGAGTTATATGGTTTCTATGGGCCTGCACGGAGGAGGGAGAATTATATAGAGAGAGACGTGACAGCTTGAATTTTACTCTTGAGCTGTAGAGAAATAATAATAATAATAATAATAATGGCTTTTATCTTACAGAAACAAATCTTGGATTCAAGGTAGCACGTTGTCGTTCTGTTTTAAATGGAAATTTCAACTTGCTGTCATTTTGAGTTCAACAAACAGCTACTGAAGTCAAATGATGAGATCAGCATAAATATATTGGAAATCGAGGATACAGCACACGGCGTCCCCGAGACTGTTGTGTTCCGCACACTTCACATACCATTTCAGTTCATTTGACCCCTAACTGAGGTCCTTGTATGAAAGTATGTTAAGTTTTATCTTTCCTAAATGTAGTATTTCCTTCCTCTTCTTCTTCTTCTTCTTCCTCTTCTTATTATTATTATTATTATTATTATCATCATCATCATATATACAATTCCTTGTAATAGAATAAGTGGGTTAATTGAAAGAACCCAAAGTGCAATCCAAATATACATTGAAGAGTGTAGTGTACTTGGATGGTGTGGAAATTGAAATAAAAATATCAGTATGCTGATTTGATGGTGATATTGGACGCAACCCTATTTCAGTATACATTATACAGTCTTGAATGAATGAGAATGTGATTCTGGTGTGATGGAGAGTATAACGTTTTTATTTTTTTTTTCAATGATACATAAATTCAATCAAGACAATTGACACTGTGTTAAAACACAACCTCAGAATATCATGAAGGTCATGAGCATTACTTGCATAGACTGCACTGGACATGGAGGTAAGTGAGAGATGAGTCAGATCCTGTACTTTTAAACATATTGAGCGTGATCAATATCAGAGGTCGACTCTTATCCTCGTCGAGGCTAATTGTGAGATGAACTCAATTAAACCAAATGAAGCCAAAGTCAAACACTGTTCAGTCAGGGCCGGGGTGAGTGGCGTAAATTTGTAATGCCCAAGCGCTTTGACAGCCTGGGGTCACCTGCGGAAAGAGGGGAGCTAATCTAATCGAGCAGGTGGATCCATATGCCTCCTTTTTGTCTCGCCAGGCCAAGTGATTTCTGATCTTGGTGCAGAAGGAGTTCAGCAGACAACCTATTTCGAGCTGTCAATGAATCAATTATTCCCATGGATCAGTCAAGAGCAGGTTAATGGCCAGCGGTGTGTGAGAAAAAACCAAAACTGCTTTCTCACACACATAGGGAACACGTTCTTCACCGAAAGAAAAGTGTTTTTCTAAAAGCAGTTTTGTGATCATATTCTGCTTTCAGTTATCTGGTTTTATGTTTCATACATTTCTTATGCTTTGTAGAAGGGATGCCAAAAAATAAATAAATAAAAGAGGAGAGCGTGTGTTCCATTACATCTGCAAAAACCGTTTAATAGTTGAGGAAAACTTTTATAACGAGCAAAAATAAGGACGTCGTTTTCGTATTTCGTATCGTCTTGTTCCGTGGTTGAGCTATTTACCTTCATCATCCTCAATCTTCACTCAAGGTCTTGTCAAATTCAGTGAACGTATTCACACTGAGAGCAGGAAGTGAAAGAATTATTTGGACGATGAATTGGCCTTAAAATGCTGTAAAAGTCAGGGGATATATGGCTGCAGTTACAGGTGTGCTCCTTCAAGCTTAATACGTCTCACACCCATAAATAACAGACGGTTAACTGTTTGAAAACAGGACTACAAATGTACCCTGATTGGTAACAAAAGAATAATGACTAGAGTGCAGGTGAGCAGGACTGAGAGAGACTTTTTGCAGCTTGTCTAACCCAAACATCTGTCGGTCGTGCCCCGTGATACACGATGCTGCTGTTTACCCAAACCGGGTCACACAGGAACACTCATATGTCAAGGTGTTGTGTAAGCATCAATTACGTCTGCTTACGGTGTTCTAAATGAATGTGTCCCTGACCTTCAGTCCCAGCTATCGGTGAAGCAATTAGAGCACGTCTAATGGCCGCCCAACTGTGCGTGGATGTGTTTATATGCCGTACGTGTGTATGTAATAGGATAGGAGGCTGAACATAAAGACAGTAGATGATGATTGGTGGGCGTAGTGTCTAGCAGTTTGTCTCTCTTCCTCTTTGGTGCCGTACTCTGGTTATTTCTCAGAGTCTCTTCCTTGACCTCTTCGCCCTCATTTCAGCACAATCGTAAAAAAAAATAAAATTTTCGTCTTCATCTTCTTCCTCTTCCTCTGCCGCTGCCTTTGTGATTGGCTTCTTCATTCTGGACTGAGCGAGAGGTGAAGATGAGAGGATAAGGACTGCTATTGTGCAGCTGCAAATCAACTTTTCTTACACAGGCCTCCCTTGGGAGGAAAGATAAAGTAATTCGGTTTTTTCCTATACCCAATAGGAAATAGTGCATTGTTAGAGGAGGTGAATGTGGGGAGGGGTGGTGCAGGTTGGACAAAATAAAAACAGATTGATCTATAGGGCTAATAGTACTGTTATCATAGATGGCTTGAGTGGGATAGGGATGTGAGCATTGAAGAAGTGATAAATAAATAATAATAATAATAATAAAAACAAGTGCAATGTTTTAATAGATCGGTGCAGGGGCTTGGTGTCTGAACACGGCTAGTCAAGCCAGGACTCTGACGGTATCTTAGGGCATGCAGGTCCAAGCCTCTGCTCTTAGTCCACTATAAATGGCTGCGGTTGTGAACTGGTTGCTGTGATAACACCCTCAGGCGTTTTTTTGCTTCTGTTGTGTCAATTATACCCCCCTCTCATTCTTCTTCTTAGAGAAGTCGTGGCTTTGACTCTTTCCCAATATCTCCCAGCTGTGCCATGGCACCCCACAGGTCAGAAGGTTAGAACAGGCAGCATTTAATTGCTCCAGTGTGCGCTTTGGCTGCATGACATATTTAACCCTCGACTGTCTGCACCCGACGGCTTGAACATGTCTATCGGAGACTCGGTCACTCTTATTACCGTCATTCGAGTGACAGTTGTTATTATCGTCAACACTTCATAGACAATTACACACAGCAGAGCTTGCGTCTGGGCCGTGCATGTTGAGGAACCTAAATAAGGCAGTGGGGAAAATACAAAAGAAATCCTCGCCGTAATGGTTTTCAAAGCCTCTGATTAGGAGTCTAACTGATCCCCCTGTTGAAATTAACATCTTGTGCGTTTTTTTTTTTCTTTCTTTTTCGCCCCTTCCTTTCTCTATGGATTTGCCTGTCAGCTCCCTCGCCTCTCGTAGCCGTTCAGACTCACATGGAAATTCTCCCTCAGCTGGTGTGTATCGCTCTCACCATGGCCATCTTTTCCTGAAGAGCTCTCACAACCCATTTGCAGAGTCGCATTAAAACAGCTGCACTACACAGGAGTGAAGGATGCCTATTTTTGTGCATGGAGTGGATACTGCACACTTGAGTTTCCTCCCAGGCAGTGTCCGAGCAGAATGCCTGCAAGCAGCCTCGGTCCTGTTTTGTGTCTCATTGGGTTTGATGGAAGACTCCATTCGTATATTCATCAAGAGACCATTACGGATGCCGACGGAGGCGAGGCAGTACGGCTTGGGGAGCATCAAGCTGCTAATTATTGATTGTGTCTGTTCAAGCATGAGCTAATTCCTGGGTCCTCATTTGCATTCTGTATTGCATGGAGAATTAGACGTTATGTGTCAGTACACTGATCTCTTGTATGCTGTACGCTCCTCTTATCTAAAAAGAGGTATATGCTGCTTTCGCATTAGACACAAGGGCAATAGAAAGTCAGAATTTCAGGTATCGTAAGCAGAGTATCATATCGAAGCGGAAATAACATTTTTTGGTTGGTTCTCGGTTTCCTTTGAGCAATCATGTGTTGCCTTGTGTGTATTTATTGTCTATGACGAGTTCCAGGTGGGTTTCCTCTGGTTTCTCCGGGTTCCTCCTACATCTCAGCGCAATGCCAGTGGTTGATTGGCTAAGATAAATTGCCCCTAGATGAATGAATGAATGTGAATGTGCCCTGAAATGGACTGGCATCCCATCCAGAGTGTATTCCCTCTTCACACCCAGTGTTCCCAGTGTTCTCCAGATCCACCACAAACCTGATCGGGATGAAGCGGTTACTGAAGCGAGTGAACATAACCGGCAGGCGAATGTGGAATGTGAGGTTAACGTCATCAAATGTTATTTTCACATTTACATGTATTAATTTAGCAGGCAATTTTATCCAATGTGACATACAAATCTCACAGAAAGTGTTCCGATTTGAAATAACTGAGCCCATTTTTAATCCGAAGGCTTGGATCGGGCACCTTGCCACCCAAAAAGGAGTACGAGTGTCTCTAGTAGGACTCTTTCTGAATTTTCCATATTACACAGTAAAATGAGATTATGCAGTTGCAAAGCAATATGGAGTAGTATATTTAGAAAGGTTTATGTTTCCTGTCATCATCACTACTGCCGGTGTTTAGTCTCAGTATTAACAAGCCAGTTTAAACATTCATTTATTCAGAGCCCGAAGCTTCACTTGTGGTACATACGGGTCCATTGGAGAAGTAAAGATCCTCTGATAAACAGTGATGTCTATCTGCAATGATGACAGACTGAATGCTAAATCTCTCAGATGACATTAGTAATAAGCTTGCTCTATCATAGATAATCCACCAGACTCCACCAGAAAAAAAAGACAAGTGCAATAAACAAGTTCAACTACTGAGTTTACATAAATATAAATGGGCTGATAGGCAAACACACACACACACACACACACACACACACACACACTTGCTTGCGTCCTACAATCATGGGATGTGCGTTTCAGTGGGTTCTAACCTGTGTGAAGCATGTTCAGAAAACAGGGCGGGTGTGATTGGTGTGTGTGGTGGGCTCTAAGAGTATAATAATGTGTTCTTCCTTCAGTCTGTTGAATGGGGTGGAACGCACACACACACACACACACACACACACACACACTGAAATGTTAATGATGAGAGCTGTTGAAAGCCCTAAATTAGGGGTGTTCTTCCCCAAGCCTGAGTCAATAGAGAGATTGTGCTCCTGTTTGAACTGGGGAGGGGGGCTTTTGTGTGTGTCCCAATGCCACAGATGTTCCCCCTGCCTCTGTATAGGTCCTGTTACCCTCTAGTAAGCATCTTGTGTGTATGTGAGTGTGTGTGTGTGTGTGTGTGTGTTTTGCATAAGCAGTTCTTTTTGCACCTGCCTGTGCCCTGCTTCTCTGAATGGCTTGCTGGAGTGAGGGAGTGAGTGTGTGGGTGGGTGAGCGAAGGCATGGGTGAATGAAAAGTGGGTGAGTGAGGGGAGGGAGAATGAAAAGTGAGTGTGTGAGTGTGTGAGTGAGTGTGTAGGTGAGTGAGTGTGAGGTGAGTGTGTGGTGGTGTGTGAGTGAGTGAGTAGGGAGTGTGTGTGGTGAGTGGTGTGCAGGTGTAGAGTGGTGGGTGTTGGGTGTGTGATGTGTGAGTGGTGGTGAGGTGTGGTGGTGGTGTGTGGTGAGTGTCCAGGTGTGTGAGGTGAGTGTGTGAGTGAGTGTGTGAGTGTGTGAGTGAGTGTGTGGTGTGGTGGTGAGGTGTGTGGAGGTGTGTGAGGTGTGTGAGTGTGTGAAGGTGGTGAGTGTGTGGTGTGTGAGTGGTGAGTGAGTGGTGAGTGAGTGAGTGAGTGTGAGTGTGTGGTGTGTGGTGGTGGTGGTGGTGGTGTGAGTGAGTGAGTGAGTGTGTGAGTGAGTGAGTGGTGTGTGAGTGTGTGAGTGAGTGTGTGGTGTGTGGTGAGTGTGTGAGTGTGGTGGTGTGAGTGAGTGAGTGTGTGAGTGTGTGAGTGTGGTGAGTGAGTGAGTGAGGTGTGAGTGTGTGTGTGAGTGGGTGGTGGGGTGTGAGTGTGGTGGTGGTGGTGGTGTGTGGTGGTGGTGAGGTGTGTGAGTGTGTGAGTGTGTGGTGGTGGTGGTGGTAGTGGTGTGTGTGTGAGTGGGTGAGTGGTGAGTGAGTGGTGGAGGTGGTGGTGGTGGGTGTGGATGGTGTGTGGTGTGTGAGTGGTGAGGTGAGTGTGTGAGGTGTGTGGTGGTGAGGTGTGTGAGTGAGTGTGTGGTGTGTGGTGGTGGTGGTGTGGTGAGTGTGTGAGGTGTGTGAGTGAGTGGTGTGTGGTGAGTGAGTGAATGGTGTGTGTGGTGAGTGAGTGTGTGGTGAGTGAGTGTGGTGTGTGGTGAGTGAGTGAGTGAGTGTGGTGAGTGGTAGTGAGTGTGGTGGTGAGTGTGAGTGAGTGTTGAGTAGTGAGTGAGTGTGTGAGTGTGTGTGGTGGTGCTGTGGTGGGTGTGGTGGTGTGTGAGTGGTGTGTGAGGTGAGTGTGTGGAGGTGTGTGTGAGTGAGTGGTGAGTGGTGGGTGTGTGGTGTGTGGTGGTGTGTGGTGGAGGTGGTGGTGGTGTGTGAGTGAGTGGTGTGAGTGAGTGTGGTGTGGTGTGTGAGTGTGTGGGTGAGTGAGTGAGTGGTGTGTGAGGTGTGTGAGTGTGGGTGGTGTGGTGAGTGAGTGTGTGGAGGTGTGTGAGTGAGTGAGTGAGTGAGTGTGTGAGTGGTGGTGAGTGTGTGAGTGAGTGTGTGAGTGGTGTGTGTGAGTGTGTGGTGAGTGAGTGAGTGTGTGAGTGTGTGAGTGAGTGAGTGTGAGTGTGTGGTGTGTGTGGTGGTGAGTGTGTGAGTGAGTGGTGGTGAGTGTATGAGTGTTGGTGGTGAGTGTGTGTGAGTGTGAGGTGTGTGGTGTGGTGGTGGTGGTGAGGTGTTGTTGGTGTGTGGTGGTGGTGGTATGTGAGTGTGTGAGTGTGTGGTGGTGGTGGTGGTGGTGAGTGTGTGGTGGTGGTGGTGGTGTGAGTGGTGGTGGTGTGTGTGAGTGTGGTGGTGAGTGAGTGTGTGAGTGTGTGGTGGTGGTGGTGTGTGGTGAGGTGTGTGGTGAGTGAGTGAGTGTGGTGGTGGTGGTGTGGAGGTGTGGTGGTGGTGAGTGAGTGAGTGAGTGTGTGAGTGAGTGGTGAGTAGTGTGGTGGTGGTGAGTGTGTGAGTGGTGTGTGGTGAGTGAGTGAGTGTGGTGTGGTGAGTGAGTGTGAGTGTGGTGTGTGAGTGTGTGGTGTGAGTGTGTGAGTGAGTGAGTGAGTGTGTGAGTGTGGTGAGTGAGTGAGTGAGTGTGTGAGGTGAGTGTGTGGTGAGTGTGTGAGTGTGTGGTGTGGTGAGTGAGTGTGTGAGTGTGTGGTGAGTGGTGAGTGTGGTAGTGGTGGTGGTGTGTGTGAGTGTGTGAGTGTGTGGTGGTGGTGGTGAGTGTGAGTGAGTGGTGAGTGAGGTGTGAGTGTGTGGTGTGTGGTGGTGGTGGTGTGAGTGTGGTGAGTGAGTGTGGTGAGTGAGTAGTGAGTGTGTGGAGTGTGTGAGTGAGTGTGTGGTGAGTGTGGTGGTGGTGGTGGTGTGTGAGTGTGTGGTGGTGGTGAGTGTGAGTGTGTGAGTGAGTGGTAGTGGTGTGTGAGTGAGTGGTGGTGTGAGTGTGAGTGTGTGAGTGAGTGTGAGTGTGTGGGAGTGTGGTGAGTGTGTGAGTGTGAGTGAGTGAGTGAGTGAGTGTGTGGAGTGTGTGTGAGTGAGTGGTGGTGTGTGAGTGAGGTGTGTGAGGTGTGTGAGGTGTGTGGTGGTGTGGTGGGTAGTGTGTGAGTGTGTGAGTGTGGTGAGTGAGGTGAGTGAGTGAGTGTGTGTGGTGAGTGTGGTGAGTGGTGAGTGAGTGTGTGGTGAGTGTGTGTGTGTGAGTGAGTGTGGGTGTGTGAGTGTGTGTGGGTGGTGAGTGGTGTGTGGTGGTGAGTGAGTGAGTGAGTGGTGTGTGTGGTGTGTGAGTGAGTGGTGGTGTGTGAGTGTGTGGTGAGTGGTGAGTGTTTAGTGTGTGAGGTGGTGTGTGAGTGGTGTGGTGTGGTGAGTGGTGGTGTGTGTGGTGTGTGAGGTGTGTGAGGGGTGTGTGGTGAGTGAGTGAGTGGTGGTGTGTGAGTGTGTGGGTGTGTGGTGGTGGTGGTGAGTGAGGTGTGTGAGTGTGGTGGTGGGTGTGGTTTGTGTGTGGTGTGGTGTGGTGTGTGTGTGTGTGTGGTGTGTGGTGTAGTGTGTGGTGGTGAGTGGTGGTGTGAGTGTGGTGTGTGTGTGTGTGTGTGTGTGTGTTGGTGTGGGTGTGGTGGTGTGTGGTGTGTGAGTGGTAGTAGGTGTGAGTGATGTGTGGTGTGTGGTGGTGTGGTGAGTGGGTATGTGTGTGTGTGGTGAGTGTGTGGTGTGGTGGTGAGTGTGTGGTGGTGAGTGAGTGTGTGGTAGTTGGTGTGTGGGTGTGTGTGTGGTAGTGTGTGTGAGTGGTTGTGTGGTGGTGGTGGTGGTGTTGGGTGTGTGAGGTGGTGGTGTGTGAGTGTGTGGGTGTGGTGGTGGTTGGTGTGTGGGTGTGGTGGTGGTGTGTGTGTGGTGAGTGTGTGAGTGGTGGTGTAGTGTGTGGTGAGTGGTGAGTGTGGGTGTGATGTGTGGTGTGGTGGTGGCGGGTGTGAGTGTGGTGGTGTGTGTGTGGGGTGTGTGGTGAGTGAGTGGTGTGTAGTGTGGTGGTGGTGGTGTGGTGTGTGAGTGTGTGGTGGTGGTGGGTGTGTGTGTGGTGGTGTGGTGTGTGTGTGGTGTGGTGGTGGTGTGTTGTGTGTGTTGTGGTTGTGTGGGTGGTTGTGGTGTGGTGGTGGTGTGTGGTGTGTGGTGTTGGTGTGTTGTGTGGTGTGTGTGGTGGTGTTGGTGTGGGTGGTAGTGTGTGTGGGTGTGTGGTGTGTGTGTGAGTGTGTGGTGGTGTGTGTGTGGTGGTAGTAGGGTGGTGTGTGTGGTGGTGTGTGGTGTGGTGAGTGAGTGGTGGTGGTGTGGTGGTGTGGTGTGTGTGGTGTGTTGTGTGTGTGGTTGTGTGGTGGGGGTGTGTAGTGAGTGTTGGTTGTGTGGTGAGGTGGTGAGTGTGTGTGGTGTGTGGTGGTGTGGTGGTGGTGTGGTGGGTGGTGGGTGGTGGTGTGTGGGGTGTGTGGGTGTGTGGAGTGGTGTGGTGTGTTGTGGTGGTGGATAGTGGTGTGTGGTGGTTGTGTAGTTGGGTGTGGGTGTGTGTGGGTGTGTGTGGTGGTGTGTGGGTGTGTTGTGTTGTGGTGAGTGTGTGAGTGTGTTGTGGTGGTGGTGTGTGTTGGTGTGTGTTGTTGGTGTGGTGGGTGTGAGTGGTGGTGGTGTGTTTTGTTGTTGTTTGTGGTGGTGTGTGTTGTGTGTGTGGTGTGTGGTGTTGGTGTGTGTGGTTGTGTGGTTGTTAGTGTGTGGGGGTGTGGTGTGGGTGTGTGTGGTTTGTGTGTGGGTGGTGTTGGTGTGTTGGTGTGTGGTGGTGTTGTGGTTGTTTGGTGGTGTGGTGTGTTTTTTGTTGTTTGGGTGTGGTTGTTTGTTGGGGTGTGTGTTGTGTTTGTGGTTGTGGGGGGTGGTTGTGTGTGTTGTTGTTTTTTTGGTGTGTGTGGTTTGGGGGTGTTGGTTGTGTTGTGTGTGTGTGTGGGTTGGTGTGGGTGTGTGGTGGGTGTGGGTTGGGGTGGGTTTGGTGTTGTTGTGTGTGTTGTGGTTGTGGGGTGTTGTGAGTGTGTGTGAGTGGTTGTGGTGTGTGTGTGGTGTGTGAGTGAGAG
>CM022763.1:23534061-23538913 GCA_012411365.1 Ameiurus melas | reverse complement strand
GTGTGTGTGTGTGTGTGTGTGTGTGTGTGTGTGTGTGTGTGTGTGTGTGTGTGTGTGTGTGTGTGTGTGGAGTGTGTGTGTGTGTGTGTGTGTGTGTGTGTGTGCAGTGGGGAGGATGAGTGTGAGTGTGTGAGTGTGTGAGTGTGTGAGTGAGTGTGAGTGTGTAGTGATGTGAGTGTGTGAGTGAGGTGGTGGAGGTGGGAGTGAGTGTGTGGAGGAGTGTGTGTGAGTGTGTGGGTGTGTGTGTGGAGTGAGTGTGTGGAGTGAGTGTGGTGTGTGAGTGTGTTGTGGTGTGAGTGAGCAGTGTGTGGAGGTGTGTGTGTGAGTGGAGTATGTGAGTGAGTGTGTGTGAGGGTGTGGGAGTGAGTGAGTGTGGAGTGGGAGTGTGTGTGAGTGTGTGAGTGTGAGTGAGTGGTGTGTGAGTGGTGTGAGTGTGTGGAGGGAGTGTGTGTGTGTGTGTGAGTGTGTGAGTGAGTGTGTGAGTGTGTGAGTTGCGGAGGAGTGTGTGTGTGGAGTGTGTGTGTGGGAGTGTGTGAGTGAGTGAGTGTGTGAGTGAGTGAGTGAGGTGTGAGTGAGTGCGTGTGTGTGAGTGTGTGGAGTGAGTGTGTGAGTGTGTGAGTGTGTGAGTGTGTGGAGTGTGTGGAGGAGTGAGTGAGTGAGTGTGTGGAGTGAGTGTAGTGGAGTGAGTGAGTGAGTGTGTGAGTGAGTGTGTGAAAGGGAGTGAGGTGTGAGTGTGTGAGTGAGTGAGTGAGTGTGTGAGTGAGTGTGTGAGTGAGTGAGTGAGTGAGTGTGTAGGGAGTGAGTGAGTGTGTGAGTGGAGGTGTGAGTGGAGTGAGTGAGTGTGTGTGTGAGTGTGAGGAGTGTGTGAGTGTGTGTGGAGTGTGTGAGTGTGTGTGTGTGGTGTGTGTGAGTGTGTGGAGTGTGTGGGGAGGAGTGTGTGGAGTGGAGTGGAGTGTGGAGTGTGAGTGTGTGGAGTGAGTGAGTGTGTGAGGTGTGAGTGAGTGAGTGAGTGTGGAGTGTGTGAGTGTGTGTGTGAGTGAGTGGGAGTGAGTGTGTGTGGGAGTGGGAGGAGTGTGAGTGTGTGGAGTGAGTGGGAGTGAGTGTGTGAGTGAGTGTGGAGTGAGTGAGTGAGTGTGCGGGAGTGTGTGGAGTGAGTGTTGAGTGGAGTGAGTGTGGAGTGAGTGTGTGGAGTGAGTGAGTGAGTGAGTGTGTGAGTGTGGAGTGAGTGTGTGGAGTGTGTGAGTGAGTGTGAGTGAGTAGTAGGAGGTGTGAGTGTGTGGAGTGAGTGTGTGAGTGAGTGAGTAAGTGAGTGTGTGAGGAGTGAGTGAGTGAGTGTGTGGAGAGGTGTGTGTGTGTGAGTGAGTGTGAGTGGGGAGTGAGGAGTGAGTGTGTGAGTGTGTGGAGTGAGTGAGTGTGAGTGAGTGAGTGTGGAGTGGAGTGAGTGAGTGAGTGTGTGTGTGGAGTGTGTGAGTGAGTGTGTGAGTGAGTGAGTGTGTGGGTGGCAGGAGTGTGTGAGTGAGTGTGTGAGTGTGTGGAGGGAGTGAGTGTGTGAGTGTGTGTGGGGAGTGAGGAGTGTGTGAGGAGTGAGTGAGGAGTGAGTGAGTGTGTGAGTGGAGGAGTGAGTGAGTGTGAGTGAGTGAGTGTGTGAGTGTGTGTAGTGTGTGAGTGAGTGTGTGGAGTGAGGAGGAGTGTGTGAGGAGTGGAGTGAGTGAGTGAGTGTGTGGAGTGAGTGAGTGTGTGAGTGTGTGAGGAGGAGTGAGTGAGTGTGTGAGTGTGTGGAGGAGTGTGTGAGTGAGTGAGCGGGAGTGAGTGAGTGTGTGAGTGAGTGAGGAGTGGAGTGAGTGAGTGTGTGTGAGTGTGTGAGTGAGTGTGTGAGTGGGAGGAGTGAGGAGTGTGTGAGTGTGTGAGTGGGAGTGAGGAGGGGTGGAGTGAGTGGTGAGTGTGTGAGTGAGTGAGTGAGGCAGGAGTGAGTGTGAGTGGAGGAGTGAGTGAGTGAGTGAGTGAGTGAGTGTGGAGTGAGTGAGTGTGGAGGAGGTGTGTGTGAGTGAGTGTGAGTGAGTGAGTGGGTGTGTGTGAGTGTGTGAGTGAGTGAGTGTGTGAGTGTGTGAGTGGAGTGTGTGTGAGTGAGTGAGTGTGTGAGTGTGTGGAGTGGGTGGTGAGTGAGGTGTGAGTGTGTGAGTAGTGAGTGAGTGTGTGAGTGTGTGAGTGTGTGTGGAGGTGTGAGTGGAGTGAGTGAGTGAGTGTGTGAGTGAGTGTGTGGAGTGAGTGTGAGTGAGTGAGTGTGTGAGTGTGTGTGATATGGAGTGTGTGTGTGAGTGTGTGTGGAGGAGTGTGTGTGGGAGTGTGTGAGTGTGTGAGTGAGTGAGTGAGTGTGCGGAGTGAGTGAGTGTGTGAGTGAGTGAGTGAGTGTGTGAGTGTGTGAGTGGGAGCGTGTGTGAGTGGGAGTGAGTGTGTGAGGAGTGAGTGAGTGTGTGAGTGAGTGTGTGTGTGTGTGAGTGAGTGAGTGTGTGGGGAGTGTGTGAGTGTGTGAGGAGTGAGTGAGGAGTGGAGTGAGTGGAGTGAGTGTGTGAGTGTGTGAGGTGAGTGTGTGTGAGTGGAGTGTGAGCTGAGGAGTGAGTGAGTGGGAGTGTGTGAGTGGAGTGTGTGAGTGGGAGTGAGTGTGTGAGTGAGTGAGTGTGGAGTGGTGTGTGTGGAGTGAGTGAGTGTGTGGTGTGAGTGTGTGTGGAGGGAGTGAGTGAGTGAGTGAGTGTGGAGTGTGTGAGTGTGTGTGTGTGTGGGAGTGAGTGAGTGAGTGGAGGAGGATGTGTGGGAGTGTGTGGAGGAGTGAGTAAGGAGTGAGAATTTTTTTATAGAGTTTATTAGTTTATATTGAGGAGTGAGTGTGGGAGTGAGTGTGTGAGTGGGAGTGAGTGTAGTGAGGAGTGAGTGAGGAGTGTGTGAGTGAGTGTTGTGAGTGTGGAGTGTGAGTGAGTGTAGTGAGTGTGTGAGTGTGTGAGTGTGTGAGTGAGTGAGGAGGAGTGATGCGGAGTGTGTGTTGAGTGAGTGAGTGAGTGAGGAGTGAGTGTGTGTGAGTGTGTGTGTGAGTGTGTGAGGGAGTGAGTGGTGTGTGTAAGGAGTGAGTGAGTGTGTGAGTGGTGGAGGAGGAGTAGGTGTGGGAGGAGTGAGTGGAGTGAGTGTGTGAGTGAGTGAGTGAGTGAGGAGTGAGTGAGTGTGTGAGTGAGTGAGTGTGAGTGTGTGGAGTGTGTGTGGAGGAGTGAGTGGAGTGAGTGTGTGTGAGTGGAGTGAGTGAGTGAGTGAGTGAGTGTGAGTGTGTGTGAGTGAGTGAGTGAGTGAGTGAGTGAGTGAGTGTGCGGGAGTGAGTAGGAGTGAGGTGGGAGTGAGTGAGTGTGTGAGTGAGTGGGGAGTGAGTGGAGTGGAGTGTGTGAGTGAGTAGAGTGAGTGGGTGAGGAGGAGTGAGTGTGTGTGGGAGTGTGTGAGTGAGTGAGGTGTAGGAGTGAGTAGTGAGTGTTGAGTGAGTGAGTGGAGGAGGGGAGGAGTGTGTGTGTGGAGTGAGGAGTGAGTGAGTGAGTGAGTGTGTGGGAGTGAGTGTGTGAGTGGAGTGAGTGAGTGTGTGAGGAGTGAGTGAGTGGAGGGAGTGTGAGTGAGTGGTGGAGGAGTGGAGGAGGAGTAAGGAGTGAGTGTGAGTGAGTGAGTGAGTGAGTGAGTGTGAGGTGAGTGTGTGTGAGTGGCGGAGGGAGTGTGGTGTGGAGGAGTGAGTGGAGTGAGTGTGTGAGTGAGGAGGAGTGTGTGTGTGAGTGTGTGAGTGTGTGTGTGAGTGAGTGAGTGAGCGTGTGTGTGTGAGTGTGTGTGTGGTGTGGGAGTGTGTGTGAGTGTGTGAGTGAGTGGAGTGAGTGAGTGTGTAGGAGGAGTGAGTGAGTGTGTGAGTGAGTGTGAGTGAGGAGCGGAGTGAGGATGGTGTGAGTGTGGAGTGGAGTGAGGAGGGAGTGGAGTGAGTGAGTGAAGTGTGGGGTGTGAGTGTGTGGAGGAGGAGTGGGAGTGAGGAGGAGGAGTGAGTGGAGCGTGAGTGAGTGAGGAGTGAGTGAGTGTGTGAGTGTGTGAGGAGTGTGTGAGTGGGAGTGAGTGAGTGAGTGAGTGTGTGAGTGTGAGTGTGTGTGTGGAGTGAGTGAGTGAGGAGTGAGTGTGTGAGTGAGTGAGTGAGTGTGTGGAGGAGTGTGTGTGAGTGTGTGTGGAGTGGAGTGAGTGAGTGAGTGTGAGTGATGTGAGTGTGTGAGTGAGTGAGTGAGTGAGTGAGTGGAGTGAGTGGGAGTGAGTGAGTGAGTGAGTGGAGTGAGTGAGTGAGTGAGTGAGAGTGAACGACTGTTAGGAATGACTCAGTTTAGAGACGCAGTTTAGAGAAGATGTGAATGAGGATGTATTTATGCAACCATTTGAATGACAGAAATTGTGTGTGTGTGTGTGTGTGTGTGTGTGTGTGTGTGTGTGTGTGTGTGTGTGTGTGCTGTGCGAGTCCCAGAGAAAAGGTTTTTCAGAAGCGCTGAGTAAAAGTAAAAGTGCTGAGGTAAATATCAGCACTGCACATTTGATGCAGTCTTCTTTCCTTTTCCTCTCCATGCTATCAGGATTAATACTTCACTGACAGGAGATGGAATTATGGAAGCAAAAAAAATAAAACTCGGGGGATACGTGTCTGGTGTCGAACATTCTTTACATTCAAGTGTATCGATATTTATCCATCTCACATGCGCCATATCTCCTTCCAGGTTTTATTTCTGTGTTTTCTTTGAGTACTCATGTGTATCCGTGTCTAAGCCGTCTGTCCAACTCCAGCCTCTACTGTGATGAGCAACGAGGA
>CM022763.1:23484061-23531561 GCA_012411365.1 Ameiurus melas | reverse complement strand
ATCATGCAAGGGCCGTTAAAGACACGGGGCACTCAAGTGTCCTCTGCCTGTCCTCTGTTCGAATAACCATCCATCTCTCTTTTCCTTCTTTCACTCGTCCTCCTCTCTTCTGTCTCTCTCACCCGCTTTCGTGTGAAATAAAAGGTGGGCGTGTTTTGAGAGCTGACAGCTGTCAGGGCTTTATAGGCCGAGAAAGGTTAACCCTTTCTCATAAAGAGAGAAAGCTCCATGCGAGCTGGCATTATGATCCTGAGGGAAGTGCTTGTTTTGGTTTGTGTACAGGTTAGAAGAGCATTGGAAATGTTTTTCAGTTGTAGTACTATGCTAATACTTGCGAATGCGGTAAATATTATCGCTGTTGCTCGTATAGTGAAAAAACTAATGAAACCAATTTGCTTACTGTCAGTTCTTTCATATAAGCCAGTGTGTTCATGGGGGATTGGTCTATATTTAATGCTACATCGATTCTCTGGCCTTTTTTTGTTGTTGTTGTTGCTTTGAAACATTAAAAGAAGATCATTGTGTAATTATCGACACCCTCTAGGGTAAAGTCACCTACTTAGGAGACACAGAATGCCTCACAGTGTCTCTATATAGCGAGCAGAAAGAAAGGAAGATATGATCAGCTTGATCCGATATCTCTCTGAGACTCATCGTCTGGATATTATTGAGTTTCACCGCTGACCATGCCTTCTGTACATCATTTAAAAAAACAAACAAAAAAAAAACAGAGTCAGTGTCGCTTTGTCACAATCTCTCGCAGGAACAAAGAGAAGTTCGAACTGATGAGAAAAGCACTGAGCACGCATTTATACACGCGCAATCGTTTCAAACGTTGCAAATAAACAGGGATTTCATGATCATGTTGCCCAGAAGGAGCTGCTGAGACACTTCATAAAGCGAGTGATTAGTGATGATGGTGAAGATCTGATTACTCATGCCCTCGTACAACATAATCAAATGCTTAAAGCTTATGCAATGTGTAATGCGACAGAGTCGGAGGCAGATGCGAGTGCAGGTTACAGTGCGTTTGTACCGTATTAAGAGGCGGTGGCAAACAGTTCTAAATTGTACCGAAGCCCCTGAAAGGCCATGCACTATTACTATTATTATTAGTTTTCTCATGATCACAACTTCATTTTCTCGCCGTCGCCAATGTAATAATTTCCCGCTGTAGAGATGGACTTTGTCTCCACATTAAGAGAGACGGGTGTCCCCTTCGCAAATGTCGGACACTAAAGTGGAAATTGTCGATGACTGACAGACATAGAGCGAATTCATCTTGAGTGAGTCCCTGAGCAATGTACAAACGAATTTGTTCACCCATGATGCTGTGGGATTGCGGTAAGCCTTGGCTGCCTTCAAGACAATAAAAACAACACGTTGATATGTCAAGTACACAGACAAATGAAGTCGATATCATGACAAAGCAACTGTTTTGTCTGTTTAAACGTCTGTTTTAGGCCGTGATTTGCTCTGGGAAGTGATGTTTCTGGTTGATTCCGGCGCTGACACGACATAAAGATGATGTCAGTAGTGGACATTGTGATGTATGACTGCACGTGAGTGTACACGAAAATGAAACAATGCGCTGTGGAATTAAACATTAGTTCCCTTACAATATTCTGCTTTTGTTGGATCCGAGGTATTGGAAAAAAAATAATGAGGGCACAGCTTCTAGTTGGGTCATAGTGTGGGAGGCAGGCAACAGTTGTCAAGGCAACATTTTATTTAACATTATCCATATGTAAAGAAAAAAAACAAAAACACAAACCCCACAGAAAACAAAACTACAAGTTGCCATAGAATTAGACATAAGTGCTATAGGATGGCTACACCGTGTTCATTAAGACAAGTTCATACTCTCAGAACGGAATCTGCTAACGCTGGGATGCGTTTCATCTCATAAATCAAATATGTAGGCAGAAATGGAAGAAAGTAAACCAAACACCAGCTCTCTTTAAAAAAATGAATCAACGAAGAAAACTTTGTTCTTAAGAAAACCAATTCTTAGAAGTGTAGTGGTTTCTGAGAATCTTTTCACACAGAACAAACGTTTACTCCAAGTACCTGTATAATGATAATGAGTCTTTTTTGGTCATATATACAGTAGAGCACAGTGAAATTGCTTTTTTTTTCGCATACCCCAGCCTGTCAGGAAGTTGGGGTCAGAGTGCAGGGTCAGCCATGATACAGCGCCCCCTGGAGCAGAGAAGGTTAAGGGCCTTGCTCAAGGGCCCAACAGTGGTAGCTTGGCAGTGCTGGGGCTCGAACCCCCAACCTTCTGATCAATAACCCAGAGCTTTAACCACTATATATATATATATATATGTGTGTGTATAAAAAACAGAATATATTCAACATTAAAGAAGAAAACACATTTAGCCAATCAAAAAGGTGCATCTCAGGCAATGATATCATTTTACTAGGTTTATATGTGAAATCAGTAAAAGTGTTGAAAGTAACAGGGTTGAGTTCTTTTTTTTTTTGTTGAATGTTGTGGGATTCAAATAAGTGCACATTTTTCATAACCTATAATGTCAGAGTCATAGAATCGCTCTTTCAAGCATGCGATGTGAAACGAATTCACACATTAATGCAAAAAATAATATGATTTGTGAAGTATTTTGATAATTCCATCTGAAGGTAATGTGTAGAACGAGTGGCTGGGATAAAATGCTTTCTACGTTTAATATCAGTGGGACACAAATGGAACCCCATTGGTGGAGTCACCCATAAGAGTCTTGATTGTATATACGATAGTCAAATGATTTTAATCTTTCAGTCTTTTTCCCCCCTGTGAGGAACTGAGCTCATCCCAGTGCACTGAAAACAAAAAGGCGTTGGAAAAATGCCTTTAAATAGTGAACTTGCTCCATTTATTGACTTCAGAGTGAAAGGAAATCGGATCATATGAAATTGGACCCATCAAGCAGTCAGAGGTCTTAAATATGGAAAAAGCACCAGAAGAGGATGGCTTTCCAGTAGGATTTTTTTATTTTTAAATTTTTTTAAATTCTCGGATGTTCTTAGCCCATGACTTGTGAAATTGTCTCATCATGCCTTAGTGGAAGGTCATCTTCCAAATAGCATGCAAAGGAACATTATTACTTTGATATACGACAAGGCTATGGACCCATTAAAGTGTGTGGAGCCATTGCCCTGTCTCATCGCAAAATGTATGGTAAGATATCACAATAATGTACTCGTGGTACTGCTTAAAAAATACTCAAAACTCATTCACCCTGATCATGTGGGCTCCATGAAATGATGATGCATGCAGACAACCTCATTTAATGTCGCAGACTAGAACAGCATTTGACAGGGTGTATTGGGGTTATTTGTTGAGAACATGGGGAATGTTCGGCTTCAAAGATTCGTTCAATAAAGTTGCTTACTTGTTATGTGTTGGACACCCGATACTGTAGTCCAGACGCATGTAAAGATGATTTAAAAGTAGGCAACTGAATGTAAAAATGTGATTGGATTGGCATTGGGTTTTTCTCTCAGGAAAGGAGTGGGGGATGGGATAGGGGCATTGGGACTTGCAGCCCCCTACTTCTGGTGTTTTAGTGTCAACAATATCTCAGGGGTGGATAAATCAGAAATTCATTAGCTAGCCCACAAGTGAAAGCACCAGCGTGTTTGCCCATGTTATGCTTGGATGGAAAACCAATCAGCTAGGCTAGAAAGCATGAGCTAGCATGTAATTTAAATACAAGAGCTGATTATGTGCATTAATACAGAATAAGGAAAACGAGCAGGTATCACAGTTCCTAGGAGGGGATTGTTTTATGTAGCCTTAGTCTTTTTTCTCTCCTGATAATGTCTCTGGTACTCAAGCATATTGTGTTCCCACCCTCAACAAAAAGGCAGTCTTTGGCTATGAGCTGTCATGTTCTTTATGTACCGGAGACTAGCTAGTGTCTTCATTTCAGCTCGACAAGTGTTTACACACAAGGTGACTTCTTCCTGTGCTAGCGTTAGAGTTATATAACGCTTTTGTGTTACACTGTTTTGAATTTTGCTCAGTTTTGTCAGTGTTTACACATCCGGTCCTATTCCAGATGATTGTCTAGCATCCGCAATTGTCTTGCGTCTAACCAATTGGGCTTGGAACAATGAGAGCGCTTAATAATTGGACATTAACTGGACGTTAACTATAAATACTAAATAAATATATGATTTATTGACTGCTACTGACTTTCCTATCTGACTTTAACCGATCTAACAGAGCAACAAGGTCTGAAACAACGACACTCTTTATAAAGTTCTTCACCAGGAGTGGACTGGCATTCAAGTGAATCCCTCTATCCTAGCTTATAACTAAGGGGGAACCTTGTGAGCCATTCCTGACTGTTAACTTAATTACACAGACAGATGGTGGAAACGCCTGCAGGAATCCTGTTTTAAGAAATGCTAGGAAAACCTGGCGAGCTGCTCATCAAATAGCAGTCAAATTTTATCTTCACTTGTAAAACACCAAT
The DNA here is from genome assembly GCA_012411365.1 of Ameiurus melas. NCBI lineage: Eukaryota > Metazoa > Chordata > Actinopteri > Siluriformes > Ictaluridae > Ameiurus > Ameiurus melas. The sequence continues at coordinate 23,527,074 of CM022763.1, read as the reverse complement.
CTGGCATGATGAACGACTACAAATGACCAAGAAGACAGTTCATTTGAAATATTCTGGTGGCACAGGACATACATACTCATGCTGAACGTATGTTCTCTGTGGACCATTTGTCCAACAACTGATCCAATACAATAAGATGAAAATATCTACAATTATAAAGCTGAATCCTGATTTTATTTTATTTTTATAAGAATATTGCTTTAATTTAGGGGGCATGGTGGCTTAGTGGTTAGCTCGTTTGCATCATACCTCGGGTTGATTCCCGCCGTGGCCCTAGTGTGTGGAGTTTGCATGTTCTCCCCGTGCTGCGGGGGTTTCCTCCGGGTACTCCGGTTTCCTCCCCCAGTCCAAAGACATGCATGGTAGGCTGATTGGCATGTCCAAAAGTATTCATAGTGTATGATTGGTGTGTGAATATGTGTGAGATTGTCCCCTGCGATGGATAGGGACCCTGTCCAGGGTGTACCCTGCCTTGTGCCCCATGCTCCCTGGGATAGGCTCCAGCTCCCTGGGATAGGCTCCAGGCTCCAGGCTCCGTGACCCCCTAATGATAAGCAGTCCAGAAAATGGATGGATGGACTTTAATTTATAAAACAGCAACGGATGTGGTATCTCAGACATGCGGTGAGGAGAAATTGAATGCATTTGTAAATTTCAACCATTTCTCAGTCACTCAAGCTTCTCAAGAGTACCTGAGCAAAAGGCCTAAGCACTGAACTAACAATGGCGGAATAATGGCATAAGACATGCTGATCATGGCTTAAGATATCTCAAGAGATGTAAGCTTGCTTATTGAGCTAACGGTATTCCGCAGTGTCTGCTGGACACTGCTAGTGAGATTAAAGTTAAGACAGAGTAATGCATGTTGGAAATGTAAAAGGCAAAACGAGGACGCTCTTTCACAAACACTTTATTAATGCTCTAAAACTTAAAGACTGTCGACCCACATACTGAGGTAAGAACTCATCACTGGACTGCGATGGCCCTCCTGGCTGGCAGGGGGCGCCTCTCTCCAGACTCATGCTGAACTCTGCTACTCGTTAGGCCTGATTAGTCACATCTGGATTTTCCCCTATTTAAACGGCCTTGGACTAAATCTGTTCAGTCTAGAGCCAATGTTACCTGTGGCACGTGCAGTCCTTACTTGGGGAATAGTTCTGCCAGTAAACTCAGTAAACTTTTTACACGAGTGACCTGGGTTTGAATCCCACCTAAGACAGCCTCAATACAAGTTAATAATACTAGTGAGGTGGTTGAGGTGCCATTATTACAGAGCTGTAATATCAGCAGTAGTATAGGGCAGGGCTATGCAACAGGTTGCCTGCAAGGTGGAAAAATAGGGAAAAGGTCAGTTTAATATTTAACTATGTGTACTTAATAATCTAGTAAATTCAGTGCATGCAGTATTTGTCATAAGGGTCCCCATGGCCTGAACAAGGTAAACAGTTTAAGAACCAGTGCATAGACATCAAAACCGGAAACTAAATGGGGGTATTTTTTGGAGATGAATGAATTGGTGAACAATTGTTGCTGCGTGTTTATTGTTTGTTCATAATGAACAGTGATAACACCACATGTTCTTTATCTTTTCCACAAGCTAAATCTGTCCTGCTGCAGTATTTAGTTGGTAATTGGTTAACAGCTCTCCAGCTACAGGGTCATAGGGTCATAGGGTCATAGCCTCATAGGGTTTGACCACTTTTCTGGCCAAAACCTTCAGAATGTTGAAGACTTCCTTTGACTCTCCACACTTCTCCGTACACACTCCCGTACACCATGTTTTCCAGCACAAGAGTGCACTTTTGAACAGTGCAACACAATGCTAGTGTGAGATAAAGTCACTGGACTCCAAAGCATAAAGAGAATCCTTTCTTTGAACGTTGTTAAAGGGTTTGTTTGAAGCAGTTAGCAGTACATACAGTACTGCGCCAGACAAACGGCACCACTTTAGGCACATGCAGAAGTATACACAGAGGTGAAAATATAAAAGAAGAGCCTTAGGGAAGCGTTGAGCCCCCAGAACTGCTTCATTGTGCCTTAGAATAAATTCTACAAGTCTCTGTATTGGAGGACTGAACACCATTTTTCAAATAAAAAACATTCCATTGATCTGGGTGCGGCGGTGGATCAGGTGGTAGAGCGGGTTGTCCACTAATCGTAGGGTTGGCGGTTCGATTCCCGGCCCATGTGACTCCACATGCCGAAGTGTCCATGGGCAAGACACTGAACCCCAAGTTGTTCCCGATGGCAAGTCTGCTACCATTGGTGTATGGGTGAATGAGAACCAGTGTAAAGCGCTTTGGATAAAAGCGCTATAGAAGTGCACCCATTTACCATATATCGTAAATGGGTGGATTATTCCACCTATATCATTATACCACACATTGACAAGTTAAAGCTCTCATTAATGGTTGCAGCGCAAAATTTGACTGAAAGGATAAAAATAATGGTTCATTTCCATTCCTTATTTTATATACAATATATATCTTTTAGATCTAGAATTCTGCCTGCTCTAAATTATACACAGAGATAAAGTAGTGCGATAAGATTACATTTGAATGAATTATAATATATAGTTATTAGACAGACAGAGAGAGAGAGAGAGAGAGAGAGAGAGAGAGAGAGAGAGAGTGTTGTGTGTATTTGTGTATTTATTGAGAGTACGTTACTATAGTTACAATTGTTCATAGGGGGCGCATTCATTTAGAACAGTGATTAAACAGACTGGAACTACCTGCGGTGTATAGTTTTAACGCACACCTTCCAGCCAATCAGAATCGAGTATTCGGACAGACCACGGTATAAATGCAGTATGTAGCCTGAACTTGCCTGTGACCTAATGTCGTTGGTATGGGTCTAATCTCAGTTTTCAGATTTGTTGTTTAGATCGTCAGTCGGTGCAGAGTAGTCACGCAGGATTGGAGGACAACGAGAGTCAATGCCAATATGAGCTAATTAAGCCATTTCAAAATGAATAAATGATTTCGAATATATGACGTTGCCTTAAGGACACTGCATGTTTAAGGGGAATAATAACTGATGACATAAATCAGTGAACTGAAAAATGCAGGTCATGTATCATTAATCGCAGTGTTAAATGGCAAAAGGGCATAAACCCTCAGACCTGCCCTCCTATTCATTTCGTTAAATGTTTGATAGGCTTTTATAAGATCGCATGGCAGCCAAGAGCAATGTTGTGGTATTGACGTTCTGCATCTGGCTGAATGATTTATAAAGGTAGATAGAGGTAATTTAATTTCAGGCTCTTCCTTTGGCTCACCTCAGCTTGTTCAAGAGTAAGTGCCATGATTTAATCTGTCCTCGTCCACAATGGTGGATGCACACAATGTGTGTATATTGCATATAGGCAACGTTTGGTAGAGCATAGATTAAATCATGGCACTTAGTCTTGAATCATGTGTGTGCGTGTGCGGGTGTGGACGTGGGTGACCATTTCACAAGGTATGTTTATATATCCCTCAACAGTTGGCGGGAGAGTAAATACACACCCGATTCCAAAAAAGTTGGGACGCCGAGTACATTTGCTCAGTTGAAACAGTTGATATGTTTTCTGTATTCTATTGTGAAGAACGTACGGTTTTATGAGATTTGCAAAGCATTGCGTTCTGTTTTTATTGACATTTTATTGACACAGCGTCCCAGCTTTTTTGGAATCGGGGTTGTACAGAGCACTGTAAGACATTGTAGGTATTCTTCATTAATCTTCAAGTATATATTAATCTTCAAGAACAGTGGTTGCATTATCGTACTTAGCCGGGACAAGGGTCATGTCCAGTCATGTCTGTAACAGTCACTGACATTTAAATGGAGAGTGTGTGTGTGTGTGTGTGTGTGTGTGTGTCACAGAGTCTGGTTAACTTTGAAACCTTTTCAGACCTCAGCAGAGAGGTCAAGAGAGCGTACAGAGATCACCTGGTCCTGTGCACAATCATGGATTCATATTTCTCTGTATTCCATGGGAAAGGTGTTCTGCTTGTACTCCGATACTAGCCCAGATATCTTCACTCTGCTTACACTTAGTAGTTTTGAGTATGAAGATTATAAACATATAGAAATTACGATGGAAAATGGAAGTGTAAATTCACCCAGTGCGCATGGAAAATAGCTTTAACGCTGACTCATAACTCTTGAGAAGGTGGAGCAGGAAGCATTTTAGCCAGATTTTATATACGTAAGTATGTAGCGTATAGGGGCATGGTGGGAGAGTGGGATTTGGGAGTAATGGCCAACATGGTACACTTGAGCCCTGGTTTTCCCGATATATTCATGCAATCTTCGTTTCTATCTCTCTACAAGCACCGAGCTGAGCGTTTGTGCATCTGAAGTAAAGCAGAAAGTGAAGAAGCTGTGTTGAAAAGTTTTATGTAACTGACTGATTACTGTGCCACAGACACGAGCCCAGATTTCTTATCAGCAGACGATCCGGATATAGAACTGCACAGTCACATTTTTCTACCATTTGCATGACTCGCTTTCGATAACAATAAGAGGAGTCAAGCCATAGGCCGCAATCCTGCCAGCTACTGGACCTTTCATTTGATGAGCCACAGGGGGTCAGTGAAGACTGAGTAGGTTATTATGTAGACTCTGGCGATGTGGGAATATATGTCAAATGATTTGTATTTCTTTACATCACTCATATGATGCTGGAAGGTGTGTGTATACATTTGTGTTGAAAACGGATTGTTTTATTGCTTTCCTTTTCCGGATATGCAGTATGGCTTTATATGCTCTTTGCCTCTCCATACCTAAACCTCCTCAGGTGAACTAGCCATTCAGAAATAAACCTTCTTTGCCAGCGAGTGTGTTTTATGAAGTTTTCAGGGGAGCAGCCACACACACACACACACACACACACACACACACATTCCCAGACGGTAATGCGTTTCTGTGCAGCGCCTATGCCATGCTTGCCTCAGGCTGTTCATTCCCAACCAGTCCATCACACTGGCTCTGGTTCATACTGAAGATAGATGCCTGGTGTGGGCTTTAAAATAGAATAATGTATGCATTATTCATGTGGTGCCGGCCCTGGAGCTTCTCATTAAACTTTACACAGCAAATGGGGAAGACAGCCACATATTAAATGTGTCTCCCCATCACAGACGTCCTGCCATAGTCGTATTTAAAGAAAAAAGTGAAGATGGAGAGAAAATGCTTTCATTGTAAGATGTAGGACTGTGAAGTGCTGCTCGGATTGTGCTCGCCTCAGTTTGGGTGAAAGCTCCTGTCACATGAATAAATGTAATGTAATGCTCCATGTTGCACAAACTTGCTTAGTAGTACATTATGTGTTATATATATATATATATATATATATATATATATATATATATATATATATATATATATATATATATATATATATATATATTAATAATAATAATAAAACAACCCCGGCGAGTTTTCTCTGCCTTTAGATTTCTCTTACGTTGCATCACTCGAATTTGATTTCTAATCTCATGTTCGCATGCTCATCCTTTTATGGGTGTTTCTCATGTAAAACAAGCTAGTACTGGATATTAAATATTAACGTAACCATACAAACGAACCAAGACATGCCAAGTGACGTCTTCGCTAACTCCTTTTTACCTTGGAATGCATTTAGACATACAACTATTTACTCATTATTTACAATTATCAGCAGAACGTATAGCATTGGTGCTAGTCATCGCTTCACCTTCACTCCAGCCGGATTTGAAGAAGTAAATTATATAACACACATAACACAACATAAAAACACAGAGTTCCTAGAGAGAGAGAGAGAGAGAAAAGAAAAGAAATCAACTGTGCCAGATGCTGAAGATAAGTTGTCTGATGTCCGAGAGTGTGTTGGTGGAGCGTAGGAGGGGTAAAATCTGGCAACAAGAGTTTTCGGCTGAACTTTTGTCAACCCGGGTGCCCCAGCAGGGGCTCCGTTTCTGGCTAATTAAAAATAGATCCATAAGACAAGCTCCATACGGCTTTGCTCTCTGAAGTACTACTGAAATACTTCTGTAACGGGCAAGCAGGTGTCATCTCTCATAAGACAACTGGAACAAGGCAAAGTTCGTGCAACTATACACATGCAAAGAGCCAAAGAGTATATGAAGTGAAAGTTTTATTTGCACAAAGAAAATCTGTTCCAACATTAGCACTGTGCAGTGTAGTGGTTCTCCAGTTCTGGCACACCTGGTTCAGCTCATTAGCTAATTACTATGCTAGAAAGGTAACTGTTCTATCACTGCCTTCACCATCTAATTAAGTGGTGGCCAGTATGAGATGGAGTTGGTTGAGAAATACACCTATACTTATTTTAAAACTTCACTTTTTTTTCTTCTTCCAAATGATCTAGTTGAAAATAAGTAATAATAGCAGCGAAGAAAAAAGTTCTCTCGAAACGTGTGTTCTAGTCCTAACGCTTGGGTGATTCACCCTGTCAAATTCTAGTCTCAGCTAAAACTCAGTCCGAGCTTTACAGTTTCCAGACATCACTGATACGTTTGCAACTTTAGACTTGAAAGAAGGTCTGGTTGTATCAGTGCCGACGTGGAGAAGCTAGCGTTAAACCTTCCCCCAAAATGATGACTGATCTCCCCCGCTAATCAGCTTCATCGTAGCTAGCACTAGCTGGCAGAATATTTAGGTGGCTAAATAATTTTAAAGGTGTTTGTACAGGTGGCTTACTGCGTGAGTTTAAATGTATCTGTGCATTTGTTCTCTGTGCTGTGGATTTTAGCTAGCAATCTAAGATTAGCCATCTAGGTGTTTTTTTTTCTTTTCTGAATGACATGCAATTTTTGCAGGTGTAAATTAATTTTTAAAGTTAAAGTACTTTTCAGAGCTGTGAGAAAGGGTAGTAGCCAATATGTATAGCCCACAGTACACAATTCACTACAGTGTAAAATTTTTACTTAAATGTATTTGAAATGCATTCTAAGATTTACTATGTAGGCTAGCACAAATCACATAGTGTATGTAGAACTAGCTATATACATGCATGTAAACACATTACGTGGTTTGCATGCTTTTGTATTAGTTGCCAGCAAATTAGCAAAGCAAGCTAAGTGTACTAGCTACAAACACTCAACAGAGAAGCGGGGGTTTCCTCCGGGTACTCCGGTTTCCTCCCCCAGTCCAAACACATGCATGGTAGGCTGATTGGCGTGTCCAAAGTGTCCATAGTGTATGAATGGGTGTGTGAGTGTGTATGTGATTGTGCCCTGTGATGGACTGGCACCCTGTCCAGGGTGTACCCCACCTTATGCCCCACGCTCCCTGGGATAGGCTCCAGGTTCTCCGTGACCCTGAAAAGGAGTAAGTGGTAGAAGATGGATGGATGGATGGACACCATGAAAAGCTTATAACCATGGTTATAAGCTTTTAAGCCAAACAGTACATCGGAATTAATTTCCAGCTGTAACTAAAGCAGTGATTCCGCACACACAAATCTGATTGGTCTGAGGAATCATTTGAGCCATTGTTTGGATTTTACAGCATTATAACTAATATACAGTTGAGAAAATCTCACTTCCACACTGTCACGGAAATGACAGTTTTGTGTCCCGCATGCTACTTTTGAAAATTAAGGTTTGTCTGTTGCATTGTTGCCCACTAGTGTGAGATCAGATGTTAATCCTGTGGATTTGTTTGCCATGGACAATGTCTGCTTGGACACTTCAGACTATGACTGAATAGTGCAAATGAAATGGTAAGAGATGAAACACCATATAATACATGAACAACATCAAGTAACTATAAAGCTAGTTATCGTTACCGCTGATGTTTCCTTGTGTCATAGCTGTAAAGAAAGTCTTCCATGAAGAATTTATATTACCGTGGCTTTTCACAGGTAGTTAAAGATAAGGTCAGAGAATTTTAGGCACTGATGGATTAATAGTGACGAAGTGGAAGGTACATCAGAGCACCCATGCACTAGCTAGACAGGCCCTCAATCAAAACTAAGTGCAGTGAGGCCAACAATCACGCAGAAGGAGTTAGAGTACAGTGGCTGAGAAGGTGCACCAGACAACCATTTCAAAAACTCTGCATAGTTGAGGACTGTATAATTGGGTGATTAGAAAGAAACTATTGCTAAAGCAGAGCCATATGAAAGCACGAGAGTAACCCAGTGAAGATGTGTTGTTTTTTTTGTGTGTGTGTGATAAGACCAAGATCAAGATACTCTATTTGGTGCTATGTGGGGTTCAAAATTAATGTAGGCTGTACCTCAATTAACACCATCCATACACTGAAATAAGGTGGTGGTAGCATGATGCTCTGGGGATGATTTTCATCCTCAGAATCTGAATGGATGGATGGACTTAGAAAAGAGCATAAGAGCAAACTGTGTAAGTGTCATTCCAAATCCAGAGGGATCTGATGACTTATAAGGGGAGTGAATACTGTTGCAAGGCACTGTATTTATTCAGCTCTGTGTGCTGAGGTTCCTGAGTGTATTCCTGAAGTTTGTTATTAACAACAGTAATGAGAATAAAGTGAAAACTCTTTTCATGAGATGATATTCATGCCAGTGATTTGATGAGGTTATTAGGTAAAACATTGTCTGCAGTTGTCTGAATTTCAGTGGAATGTTGTTGTTGTTGTTGTTGTTGTTTTTGTTTTGTTCGTTGCATTGTGCTTTTTAACTAGCTAGCAACTTTTGCCATCTAGTTCACCGCTGTTGGTCTTGCACCGCTCCAGGCTTCTCCCGTGTAAGAACAGAGCACCGAGGGTCAGACAAGAGTTAATAACTGGAACACATACTCCTGTGAGCCAAGTACTGTATTCTGAGGCTATATTGGGCTCAGGTTCATCGAAATTGGACAGTCGAAGATGGTAAAAAGATCAGGCAACATTTTTCACATGTTCAACTGTATCGTTTCGGTTAGCCTGTACCCATTCTAGCCTCAGATACATGTTCTTGGCTGACAGGAATGGAACTTGGACTCGATCGTCTGCTGTTGTAGCCCATCCTCCTCAAGGTTTGACATGATCAGAGATGCTTTTCTGTTCACCGTGGATGTAAAGAGTGGTTATTTGACTTATAGTTGCATTCCTGTCAGCTAATAAAGGTCTGACTCTGAGCTCTCTCAACAACATGGTTCAGAACTACTGCTCACTGGATGTTACTTTCACACCATTCTCTGCGATGATTATGTGCATGAAAATTGCAGGAGATCAGCAGTTTCCGAAATACTTAAACCAGTCCATCTGGCACCAACAACCATGCCACGATCATAGTCACTGAGGTCACATTTTCCCGCATTCTAGTGCTTGATGTGAATATTAACTCAAGCTCTTGGCTTGTATCTGGATGATATTATGGATTGCCCTGCTGCCACTTTATTGGCTGATTGGATATTTGCATGAATGCACATACCCTATGTACTACATAAAGTACTTTAGTGTCAGTAGAGATAATGACAGTTGTGATAACCGAGTCCTTTTGGAGACTAGTTGCACTTTACTGAACCTCTACAGCAAAGTGTGAGAGCTTAAAAATCCCCAAATATCATTTCTAATCGGATTTGTGTGTCTGTTAAAAAGGGATAGACTTTACACTAAAAAGCTTTGCCTCTTTATATGAGCGCCTTCTAGGCAGAGCCCAGTCAATGCAAATGAAATCCACTCCAGAGAGACGCTGTAGAGACAGCGCTTTACATCTTCAGACTTCAGACTGTTGCTCTCTAGCTTAATCAGCATTCATCCCTGTCTCTTCACGGCAGCCTTGTCATTCATTCTCAGGTCATTCCTCTGTCTAGCTTCACAGCAAACACAAACAACATCGACAAGCACTTATCTCCCAGTGCTAGCTTTGATAATGTGTGCTTCTGAGGGATCGCTTGGCTGTGACACATTATCTTTCCGAGTTTTTCTACGAGTTTTGGCCAAGAGCCAAGGTGAAGGAAAGTAGTCCAAATACAACACAAACACAATGCGGGGGCAAACACATGTTCGCAGTATAACATATGGGCTCTCTACATACAGGTGCTGGGACCCAACAACATATCACTGCACACGGTGGTACAAACCAACACAGACTTGACCTGTTTCTGTGAAAAAACTAGCGCTAATCACATACCAGTCCTCAGCACTGACCTAAAGTCAAATGCAATGTTCAGACACAGTAATATAACAGGAGTATGGACAGTAAGTTTCCAGAATACGCATATTCAAGGGGGCGATAACAAAAATACAGGGAGAGGGAACAGGAACTGAGAGGACTAAGAGCAAAAACGCCAGACGAAAGATTTGGGAAACACGAAAGGCACAGTCTGAATGACAAGGACTTATCAAGAGTCTGGGTGAAACAACAAGCTTACACGTGGAAGGAAATTAGGAACAGGTGTGCCTTGTAGAATGCTTGGAGATTTTAAACAGTCCCCTTGGTACTGTTGAGGGAGGGAGGAAGGAAAGAGGCTGTTAGGTTGCCAAAATGGGCATGACAGCTAGCTTGATTTCAAAACTGGTTACAGTTGTTTCCTATCTATCGTGTAAACAGTTCAATGAAATCTTCTGATAACATGACACGAAATAACACTTGCATCGTGTTTGTTAGAAAATGAATTGAACTAAATGTAAAAATAGCAAGACACAAAACGTCTACATCGCCGAATACATTCCTGCATTAACTGCCTCGTGCGTGCCGTATTAATGCTTAACCGTTATTATGTTGAATTTTGAAGCGTTCTGTCCATTTATCCACAGATTCACTTCCCCAATCAACTACATACAGTGCATCATTTTAATAAGCAGCAGTTCTGTCGGACATCCTGGATCGAAATTGTTATGTCCCGTTTGTGGTCCCGTTTCACACGGACCAACATCTGAGCTGGAGGTATATCAAACAGTATTCACTATCTCTCTTAAAGTCAATAAAAATGGGATATTGATAGAGTGAAGACTAACAGGACAAATTACACATTTATTATTTCAACTTATTTTAAAAGCCCACTGAGGATGTATTACTAATTCAGATGTTTCTAGATGGTTAATAGGCACATAGATCCATCCATCCATCCATCCATCTTCAATACCTCTTATCCTTTTCAGGGTCACAGGGAACCTGGAGACTATCCCAGGGAGCATCGGGCACAAGGCGGGGTACACCCTGGACAGGTAGGCACATGGATTCATGGTTGAAAACAACAACAATTACAATCAGTTGGCCTTAGGTAGTCTAACCAACAGGGACAACGGGAACATATTTGTATTACAGGACGTATTAATATTGAATATCAAACAAATCACGCTCGCTTTCTACTGAGCAAGTAACTGTCGACGCCTCTTTTTATTTCTCCACACACGTTTTCTCCCTGAATTGTAAACCAGCATAACGGCTTCATTCATTCGTTAAACATTAGACACACGCAAATGACTGATGGTAGAATAAACATTGTGAAAAATGTTGTTGTTGTTTTTTTTTTTTCTCTATGTGACCTCTCCCCATAATGTACCTTCATCTTCATGTAATGAAACTCACGGCCATGACACTGGTTTTATATGAGAGTCTAGGAACATTAAGCCCTACAGGCCAGCATTCATACAGACAACACCAAACAGATGAAATGTCTTAATGTTATAGAATTCGTTCTAGGGATGTTCATTTTTGTCCATCTCTCATTAACACCTACAATTAACTATTGACAAGCCCCAGCCTCAGGTGATACCACTGCTGTCCACGGAATCAATCCTCTTCCCTCCCTTCATTCATACAATCATTACTGCCTCATTAAATGTTCATGCATTTATTTTCTTGCCACCAAGGAACTGAGACATGCTTATTTACAAGGTACATTTTTACAGAGGGCATTTGGCAATTAGCTGACTAAACATCTTTAATATAGCTCATGTGCACAGATAGAGAGAAAACAAGTGCTTAATCAAGAAAATCAGTTACCTGAAGCTTGGACATAAGTCAAGAACGGCTAATGAAGCTTTCCTGGAAATAGCATTAGTCATTATTCATTCATGAGTTAATAAACACATTATTTGACAAAGTAATTTATTAACAGAGTACCCAATGCTAACAGCAGATGGAGCAATGTGAAGAGCAGGACATCTCTGACATGATCACATAACAGGCCCTCTAGATTTTAGGACACACTCTTAATAAAGTGATGCCTGCATTTAGTGGAACCTCTCGCCAGTGCAACGCAGTGCTAAGCTCTTTTTCAGCACTATACGGGAGCTTCATATAGTGTGTAGGCAGTGTGACCGATCTAGATCAGCATTCGAAATGTAGCCTATCGAGCATCTTGGTATTTTCTGATGCCAAGATCAGTATAGTTTTATTTATTACCAAAAAGGTTATAGCATGCTAATTCAATGAAGGAAGGAAGAAGTGTGGCTTTCAAACTACGTTCATCTAACAGACCGAATGGAAGTCTCTACTACCTTAGGCAGCTAGTATTCAACAGTATTATGTCATTAAAAATTACAAAAGTACACGCAATCAATCACCTGTCACGTGATGGGGACCATCCTTCTTCTATACCTCTTATCCTTTTCAGGGTCACCGGGGAACCAGGGAGGATCGGGCACAGGGTGCCAGTCCATCGCAGGGCACAACACACACTCATTCATACACTACGGACACTTTAGACACGCCAATCAGCATACCATGCATGTCTTTGGGCTGTGGGGAGGAAACCGGAGGAAACCCCCACAGCACGGGGAGAACATGCAAACTCCGCACACACAGGGCCACCATGGGGATCGAACCTCCGAACCTCGAGGTGTCGTACCACTGAAAAAGGTACGTTTTGAAATGATACATTTGAGAAATGTGGACACTGTAAGATGAAGAACGTCTTGTCATCTGACTACGCACCGCATGACTTACTCTCATAATGTAACGGTCAAAATCGCATCGCAAAGGTGATCACACTGAACAAGTGCCTGACAGGGTAGGTGATAGTACTGACTGACCATCAAAATGTAATTGTCCGTGACAATACTAATTATATTAGTCTGAAAAATGTTTACAAGCAAGCAGTGCTTGGCTCTAATTATTTATGTAATTTTATGTGCTAAAATGTCATGGTGTGTGTGTGTGTGTGTGTGGGATAAATGAGCACACCGAGGATGCCGTTGTCAGTACTGAATTAATGTTTCAAATAGTTTTTTGTGAGGCTTCTTTTGACTCAAGTTTGCTGATGGATGCAATCTCGTTAACCTTTGCTTGAACCAGTCACTTATATTTAGCCTACAGTACAGCATGACAATATGGCTACCACGTTAACGATGGTCACGGATTGCCTTTACCTGATCTGCTACTGCTATTTATTTACCCCACAACAGTAAGCTACAACACACATCGTATCATGACACTGAAATTGAAAATGAAAATGATTGGTGACGGCAACGTCGCAAAAAGAATCCACATGAGAAGGCGGGCTTTAATCGTTTATCAGCAAGAAAAGGTGTTGACAGACTCTACAAAGGCTCATAACTTTGTATGAATTCATCTTTAGTAAATGCTTTATCCTGGTGAGGGTCTTGATGGACCCTGATCTTGTACCAGGAACACTGGGCATGAAGCAGTAAAACATCCTATATGAGACACCAGTCCATTGTACAGCACGGCATGTACGTTCATTCAGTCGTTCACATCTAGGTTAATTTAGCATAGATAATCCACCTAGCATGTTTTTGGGACGCGGGAGGAAACCAGAGGAGCAGGAGGAAACCCTCATGGACACAGGGAGGACATGTGAAACTCTATGCAGACTGTAACTCGAGCTCAGGCACCAATGTGACCAGGTGCACCACCAAAAAAAGATTTCAAACTCTCACGCATAAACAAATACACTATGGCCAAAAGTTTGTGGACACCCGGCTATCACACTCGTATGTGCTTCTCGGCACTGATGTCGGGTGAGGAGGCCTGGGGTGCAGTCGACGTTCCAGTTCATCTCAACGGTGTTCAATGGGGTTTAGGTCAGGTCTCTGAAGGTGCAGGTTCACTCAACCTTGGCAAACCATGTCTTCATGGACCTCATTTTGCGTACAGGGGCACTGTTGTGCTGGAACCGGTTTCGGCTTTAACCCTTATTTCCACTAAAGGGAACTTGTAATGCTACAGCATACAGAGACATCCTATACAATTGTGTGGTTCCAACAAACTGCGGCAACAGTCTGGGGAAGAACCACATATGGGTGTAATGGTCAAGTGTCCATAAAGTTTTGGTCATATAGCATATGTTCAGATCAAGAAGTAATCAAAAGTGGTTGTTCCTTCACTTTATTTTTTTAAAAATTGAAAAAAAAAAAATTATTATAACACACACACACACACACACACACACACAAAATCAGCTTGTCATACAACCAAGTAAATGGAAAGTGCAAAATTCCCCTGTCCTGAAGACTTCCCATGGCAGAAAACCTACTCTCTGTTAAAAAGCACTCACGCTTGAGACATCTCCTTACAGAAAAAATCAGTGATTATGCTTTTTGCGTTGAATAACAACGCATTTTGAATCAGTTTATTATTAGATTATACAGAACACCTGCCATACAGGTGAATGAGCTGTTACTATATAGACGAGAAAGTATCAGAAGGAGGACATTAATATAAAGTTAAAACAGCACTGGTGTGTAGTGTGAAACAATCAGGTTCGAGTCAGGCCACATCACTCCACCCCATCATGGAGTATTTTCCTATAACAACACGCCTGGTCATGTTTCTCCTTACTAATATACTGATTATCCCAGAAGGATGAAAGTAGTAATGGACTGAAGTTCAACAAGGCCAGGAACGATCCTATTACACGTGCTGAAGACATTTGTCTTCCCTCTGTCCTTCACTTTTACAGCCCACGCCCTCATCCATATGTGAACCACTTACAATCAAGCTTAATATGGTGGGTAGTTAAATTGGTCACAAAGAACCAAATGCTGCCATCTGTGAACTGCAGTTTCTCCACTCTCTCACTCTCACTCTCTCTCTCTCTCTCTCTCTCTCTCTCTCCTGTTCGCTCAGTATGACATCACCTCACGCACACATGATAACAAAGCACACCCATTTTCCCTGCAGCATCTTGTACTGTCTGTTTGAGAGGTAACACTGCAGTGTGATCCGCTTCAGATCTGCTGAAGGATTTCTCAGATCTCTATTATGATAACATGGTTCCGGTCACTACTTAGTGACATCACTTCCAGCTCACGGGGATGATCTCAGCGGAGCGTCCTAATAGCAAGCTTTCAGAGAAGCGAAGGCTTATCTAAAGGGTGAAAATATCACCACAGTGTATATAACAGTTTACATTTAATGTATTCGATATTGAGTGCTCCGTGTCAGATTGAGGTTAATAACCATTCATTCATTCGTTCATTCGTTCAGATTTGTGACTGGTTTTGATTATACAGTATTTATTTAAAATGATGTTCCAATGTAAGACTGAAACGCAGGGAACATCAGTGGATTGTTATGAGCTCTGGTGGCATATTTCCAGTCACACGCCTCTTTTACAATAGTCACAAATGAGGGTCAGAAGTTCAGTGCATTTTAAAAACAATTCTCCCTTCAGGTCTGAAAACACAATAGCACCACTGAGAGTTGCGAGATGCGAATTCGGCATCATAAATCCTTCAGGCTGTCACTTAAACACAGATCTGTTCCTTTGTCATGCATGCAGTGGCTGGCATTCAGCCACAGGGCCTTTGGCTGCTTCTTAAAAACTGTCACAGATCTAGTTCTTCTCTCAGTCCCGTGATAAGATGAAATGGGTGAGCGAGAGAGTGTGTGAAAAATAGGGATGGCAGACTTCATGGCAACTGAATCTGTATTCCTACGCCTGTCTGAACCATGCCTTATTTTAGTGAGCTGGCAGAGAAGCGAGACCCATGAGCTGCTGTGTGTGAAGGACAGGGACAGAGATCTTACCTCCATATCCATGAGTCTTATTAGTGAGAGCGCCTTAAGTATGAGTTAATATTTTGTGACACGCTGGACAGCTAGATTGATGTGAGTGTTGTGTGAATGAAGGAGTGGATCCAAGAGGCAGGTTTTGAATGCATTTTCACATCATAGCAAAGATGTTAATGAATACAACACCTGGCGTCTCCACAGTCGAGAACTGATCGAATGCGATCGAATGCATAATTAATTTTTCTTTCTGTTTTCAAGGAAAAGTTTCACAAACCTGAAAGTGTTCTGCCCCTATTTTGGAAAATTCAAGCCACGATCGTTTTGTTATGAAGCGACGTGATTAGCATGGAGAATGAACTTCCACCTCGCTGAGTGTATTCTGGATCTAAAATAATGGACGGACGCCTTGACAAAACGAAATGATGCCCTCAAAACTCTTAAAACCTTGTACAAATGTTCAAAGTTTAGGTTGAATTCTCATTTGATCCATGTGTTGGGACACTCCAAAACAACAACAACAACAACAACAAAAACAACGTTTCTATCAGCTCCACATCACTGTCTGTCTTTTATTTACTTTGAAAGATGCTGGAAGCTTGATTAATGCTTTCATAGCCTCGTGCTTATTCATCCATCTTCAGTATCAGCTTTTTCCTGGTCAGGGTCACAGAGGATCCAGAGCCTTATCTCAGGAACACTGGACGTGATGCAGTGACTATAACTAGGAAGGAACGCCAGTTCCAGTGCAGCACCATGCACATACACACATTTGCATGTTCATTCACACCTAGAGACAATCTGTCATAGCCAATTTCCAGCCTGGAAACCGAAAACAGCACAGGAAGAACATGCGTAGAAACACTGACAGTAATTGGACTGGGGACCCTGGAAACTAGATTACTGTAATTCCCTCTTCTTTGGCATTTCTGGTAAAACTCCGGCATATTCAAAATTCAGCTGCTAGAGACTTTTACTCATTACAAACCCACACAACACAAACTTTTCATATATAAACCATTATTATTATTATTATTATTATTATTATTATTATTGGTAGTAGTGGTAATAGTGGTAGTGGTGGTAGTGGTAGTAGTAGTAGTAGTAGTGGTGGTGGTAATAGTAGTGGTAATAGTAGTGACAGTAGTAGTAGTAGTAGTGGTCGTGGTAATAGTAGTAGTAGTAATAATAATAGTAGTAGTAGTGGTGGTGGTGGTGGTAATAGTGGTAGTGGTAGTAGTAGTAGTGGTGGTAATAGTAGTGGTAATAGTGGTAGTAGTAGTAGTAGTAGTAGTAGTGGTGGTGGTGATAATAGTGGTAGTAATAGTAGTGGTAATAGTAGTAGTGGTGGTGGTGGTGGTAATAGTGGTAGTGGTAGTAGTAGTAGTGGTGGTAATAGTAGTGGTAATAGTGGTAATAGTAGTAGTAATAGTAGTAGTAGTAGTGGTGGTGATAAAAGTGGTAGTAGTAATAGTAATAGTAGTAGTAGTAGTAGTAGTAGTAGTGGTGGTGGTGGTAATAGTGGTAGTGGTGGTGGTAGTAGTAGTAGTAGTAGTAGTAGTACTAGTGGTGGTGGTAATAGTAGTGGTAATAGTGGTAATAGTAGTAGTAGTAGTGGTGGTGATAAAAGTGGTAGTAGTAATAGTAATAGTAGTAGTAGTAGTAGGGGTGGTGGTGGTAATAGTGGTAGTGGTGGTGGTGGTAGTAGTAGTAGTATTAGTAGTACTAGTGGTGGTGGTAATAGTAGTGGTAATAGTGGTAATAGTAGTAGTAATAGTAGTAGTAGTAGTAGTGGTGGTGATAAAAGTGGTAGTAGTAATAGTAATAGTAGTAGTAGTAGTAGTAGTAGTAGTAGTAGTAGTGGTGGTGGTGGTAATAGTGGTAGTGGTGGTAGTAGTAGTAGTAGTAGTAGTAGTAGTAGTAGTGGTGGTGGTAGTAGTAGTAGTGGTAGTAGTAGTAGTGGTGGTGGTGGTAATAGTAGTGGTAATAGAGGTAGTGGTGGTGGTGGTAATAGTAGTGGTAATAGAGGTAGTGGTGGTAGTAGTAGTGGTGGTGGTAATAGTGGTAGTAATAGTAGTGGTAATAGTAGTAGTGGTGGTGGTGGTAGTAGTAGTAGTAGTAGTAGTGGTGGTGGTGGTAATAGTGGTAGTACCAGTAGTAGTAGTGGTGATAATAGTAGTGGTAATAGTTGTAATATTAGTAGTGGTAGTAGTAGTAGTAGTATTAGTAGTAGTAGTAGTAGTAGTAATAGTCGTGGTGGTGGTGGTAGTAATAGTAGTAGTATTAGTAGTAGTAGTAGTAGTAGTAGTAGTAGTGGGTGGTGGTGGTAGTAATAGTAGTAGTAGTAGTAGTAGTAGTAGTAGTAGTAGTAGTAGTCGTGGTGGTGGTGGTAGTAATAGTAGTAGTATTAGTAGTAGTAGTAGTAGTAGTAGTAGTAGTCGTGGTGGTGGTGGTAGTAATAGTAGTAGTATTAGTAGTAGTAGTAGTAGTATTAGTAGTAGTAGTAGTAGTCACGTTTACATTTAGATTTATTCACTTAGCAGACGCTTTTATCCAAAGTGACTTACAAATGAGAAAATGAGTCACAGTTATTAGTAGTGGTAGTAGAAGTAATAATAGTAGTAGTAGTAATAGTAGTAGTAGTATTGAGATATTCTTATGGCGGATATAAATTGATTGCATTAAATATTAATATTTAAATGAATAATTTAGATATACACTAGATTGAAAAATGGCCACAGGCTCTTACAAAGGCAATACATAAAACAGACATGCCTAGCACAGGCTCCACTTGAATGCTGTGCACTGAGATTAATTGTAATTAATCATTTTTGGTTGTGAAGCGTTGTGTGCTCATTCATTTATCATACTTACATCACATCACATTTGCAATGCAGTGACATGCTGTTTTATGTTAGCCTTAGTGATTACATTTTACTTAACCTTCTAACTCATACTCTGTGCACAAAATCTGTTGTGAAACAAAACAAGCTAATTTAATTTGTGCCAAGGGCTATCTTTTACAGTCGTGTTGTTTTCTAACACGTGACAACCATAGAGCGTGAACCTCCCTCTTTAGGAATCCAAACAATACACCACGGTCTAACTTTTGCTTAGACTGAATCAGCCATAAGAAACAGATCGGTTTATAACGCCGTGGATGAAACGAACTACAAAAACACACTCTTTAACATGGATTCATGTTGTCAGTGTCCAAACATAAGGTTCACAGCCCATCTCATGTTTTTATTGGTCTCATTTAAGATGTTAATTGTGCCTATATCGTCCTTTAAAACCAAAGCATCCTCCAAGTTGATCAGAGCGGTAAAGTTTTATTCGTTGTTTTATATACATGTTACTCATCAGCATTCAGATTGACACATTACCAACAGCTGGTGCAATCAAAGCTATATTATAGCCTGTAATAAAACTTGAAAAGGCCAAATTAAGTGGTATATTATACAGCCGTGCTAATTCAGAAAGGTCAATGGATTTTTTTTATTTTTTTTTTATTCAACTAAATATAAGACGTCTATTAATGACAGAGGTGGCAACATATCACTGGATGATTTTATGAGAGAACGTGACTGTCCAAATTTTAAGTACAGTGTTGCACATTCGTCCAATAGAACTCTCGGCTTATTGTCAGCGTCTCCTTTTAATTTGAGCGCTGAAAACCCCAGTGATGCAGGACAAAGATGCTTCAAAATCAAGTCTGTTATTCATTCAGAATATAAATAAACTGGTTACTCTGTTATGCTGTCATGGGAATTTTGCTGTCAATGTTCACGTCTGCTTGAGTCAATAGTCGCTACAAATAAATACAAAGATCCAGTGATTGATCTCCTTTATCCTATGATGAAACATTTCTATCCTGATGGGCGTGGGCTCTTCCAGGATGACTCCGCCGCCACTCACAGGGCGCAGTAACTAAGTGAATTGTTTGATGAGTATGACAGTTATGTAAATCATGTGTTATGGCCTTGACAATCACCAGATCTCAACCTAGTTGAACACCTATGGGACATTTTGTAGTGATGTGCTACACATTGCTCGCCACCACCATCATCAAGACATCAAAGGAGTGAATATCTTTGGGAAGAATGGTGTTCACTGGTCCAGTACAATTCCAGAGACTCTCATTTCTAACCTGTTTCCATGCACATACTGCATATAATGTCTGTGTATTCCATCCATCCATCCATCCATCCATCCATCCATCTTCTATCGCTTAGGTCATGGGGAACCTGGAGCTTATCCCAGGGAGCATCGGTAATAGTGGTAGTGGTAGTAGTAGTAGTAGTGGTGGTAATAGTAGTGGTAATAGTAGTGGTAGTAGTAGTAGTAGTGGTGGTGGTAGTAATAGTAGTAGTGGTAGTAGTAGTAGTAGTGGTGGTGGTAATAGTGGTAGTAGTAGTAGTAGTAGTAGTAGTAGTAGTAGTAGAAGTAGTGGTGGTGTTAATAGTGGTATTGGTAGTAGTAGTGGAGGTGGTAATAGTAGTAGTAGTAGTAGTAGTAGTAGTAGTATTGGTGGTGGTAATAGTGGTAGTGGGAGTAGTAGTGGAGGTGGTAATAGTAGTAGTAGTAGTAGTAGTAGTGGTAATAGTAGTAGTAGTAGTAGTAGTAGTAGTAGTGGTGGTGTTAATAGTGGTATTGGTAGTAGTAGTGGAGGTGGTAATAGTAGTAGTAGTAGTAGTAGTAGTGGTAATAGTAGTAGTAGTAGTAGTAGTAGTAGTAGTAGTAGTAGTAGTAGTAGTGGTGGTGGTAATAGTGGTAGTGGGAGTAGTAGTAGTAGTGGTGGTAATAGTAGTAATAGTGGAGCTTATCCCAGGGAGCATCGGGCACAAGGCGGGGTACACCCTGGACAGGGTGCCAGTCCATCGCAGGGCACAGTGTGTGTATTCGTATATTAGTAAAATGTTGTGTTGGACTATTCTGAAATTATAAACAAAACAATAAAGATTAGAATGTTTCAAGAGGCTTGATGCACAGGTAGAGAGGTGTGTTCCCTCGCAGTGGTGATTATACCGTAATTTAATAGTATCTTGAGCTGAAGTTTTAGCAAAATTTTGTGTGACCCTATTTAACAAATGCTCAGATATATTCCAAGTTTGCTTTTACTCCTTGCATTTAAGTCACCTTAGTATGAGTTAACATTAGCAAGCATAGGTGTTAATTCAACATCACAACAGAACAGATTCCAAAGGTTCCTTGTAGACCCCAGAGTATTTACATGTCAGAAAAGGTTCCAAGTAGAACCCTTAACCATCTAAAGAACCCTAGAGGAACCCTTTTTCTAAGAGTGCATTGCAATTCTATGTATTATAATATGTATATATATATATATATATATATATATATATATATATATATATATATATATATATATATATATATATTTTATATATATATTTATATATATATATATATATATATAAACATATATATATATATATATATATATATATATATATATATATATATATATATATATATATATATACCTGGAGCCTATCCCAGGGAGCATCGGGCACAAGGCGGGGTACACCCTGGACAGGGTGCCAATCGATGGATGGCACACTCACATACACACTCACACGCCCATTCATACACTACGGACACTTTGGACACGCCAATCAGCCTACCATGCGTGTCTTTTGACTGGGGGAGGAAACCGGAGTACCCGGAGGAAACCCCCGCAGCACGGGGAGAACATGCAAACTCCGCACACACAGGGCCACGGTGGGAATCGAGCCCCGGACCCTGGAGCGTTCACCATTGGGGTTCACCATTATTCACCATTGCCCCGTTCACAAGTAATGACCAGTTTAACAACCAATAAAAAAGAGAAAACCTTTACTCCTTATTGAGTTTTGCAAAATGAAAGGTTCTGTTTTAGGTTACTACAAGCATGTTAAACATATCGATGGAAAATAAAGACCAGGACTTGAATAATATCTTTTCTATGCAGGGGAAGGGTTTTTTTTTTATGGATGCCTAAAACATGGACATTATAGACATTATAAACTTTGTTAGAATAATCATATACTCATTCATTTTCTCAGTTTGTTTGTATTAATGAACTTAACTAGCTAACTAGCTCATTATACATAAGCGACCACATTTTAGCCTAGCCAATTAAGTTCCTGGACATGGAAAACACAGCGTTTACTTGCCCTCTGGAACAGCTAACGAATGAATTTGTCCATGTTTGCCCTGCCATCTAAGTTCACCTTTGTATACACCATTATAACGTTAATATAACTTTACTGTCATTGCACATATACACAAGAGTATAGTATGACAAAATCCATATCCTATTACTCTCAAACCAAAACATGTCTTTTCTGTCTAAGTGGGACAGAGTTGCTTGCTTTAGAACATGTGTCCATGCTGATTGTGTTTGTTTGGAAAGTCTGTCTTTTCAGGGGCCAAGAAGCAGAACAGACACTGAGGAACACGAACAACAACCATCACTGCTTTTCATCAACAGCCAAGTGGTGTGACTGTCTCCAGTCCTGCTGGATTTGATCTCAAGCTTTACCGAGCCAGTAATGTTGGGCGAAAGCAAACTTAGAACACAGCTACAAGCTAATCAACAATAATTAGAGGGAACAGCTTTATAACAGTTCTCCTATGGACATTGCATGTTCATAAGCAGGTTTGTGCTAGATCCATTACAGGCATGCACTCCATCTAAATGGTTGAATTAGTTGCAGCTGAGACAACTGTAATTAATTACACAGTGTTGTTTATCTCTAGGTTAATTACTGTCCCGGACATAAATGGATGACAAATTTAAAGTATGTAGAGATATCACTGTGACTGATCACACCGTGGTGGGTTATTGCCTGCGTAAGGACGTTGTGTCCTTAGTGAATGAATGGTGTCAGGAAAGAGCCTAAGGTATGCTTGAAAATGGATGATCTCACCTTAATCCCAGGAATGCCAGGAATTTATATTCAGCTAGCAGTTCCAACATACAGTGGTGACCTTGAGTAGTGGAAATCCTTCACAAAGGTATCAAGTCCTGCTGGATGTATTAGAATCAATCAGATGCCCTGTAACGAAGTGAGTCTTGTCGAGGATGCAAGTGCGGTTTAGAGTTTTATTAAGAAGAGGTGATCCAAAGGGCAAGGATAAAGACATAAACAAACACAGGCAAAGGTCAGGCGATCGGCAAACGGGCATAAAGCAGGCAAGGCAAAGCACAACACGAGAAACGAGAACAAAACCAGAACCGAGAACGCAGGACAAAGACTCGGAACGGTGAGAACACTCAATACTTCGCGTTCGAACAATGATACACCAAACATGATCAATGTGAACGTTCAGAACAGCTGAGGACAACACTGTCCAACTGATAACACCTGATGGAGACATTCAGTAATATCACAGGGGTGGAGACAGGTCATAACGAATAGAACGTGTGTCAGGTAAACAAAGTCAATGTCAAATGCAAACCTGGAAGTGCGCCGTCACGCTAAATTCCAGGGGTTTCAGTACCATGACATAAAATGGGCGTTTCTGGGGGTGTGGCAAAGACACCCCATTACAAAAAAAATGACAGGTCACCGAACATGCACAGAATACTTTTGTTTTTGCGTGGGCATTTCCAGCATCAGCGATGTGAGACGAAGGACAAAACAGTCATATTGGTCACAATTTATTATAATTTTTTTAATCCTCTAAATGCTAAATGAACTAGTTCTTCATACTGTCAATGTTGCCAAAGTTGAGTATGAAACCATGGGTAATTATGAGTTTGGGGCAACAGCAAAGGAAACAATATTGAGGTTCAAAACTGTTGCATGATAGGAAACATGATAGAATTGATGTAAAGTCAGTAAGACGTTGAGCTTATTTAAGTGAAACAGGCATTTCATGACAATAGTATAGTTCAAACATGATACCCCTGTGATCAGAAGTTATGGCAGAAATAATGTAAAAGGGTTTTAGGCATGAAACCCCTGTGATCATGGACAGGTATCTGAAATTACATCAGAATTAATGTAAAACCCCTGTGATCATGGACAGATCTGCAGCAAATGGCTTTTCTTCCCAAACTAGACATGACCCATGTCGTTGAACTATGCAGAGGCCACACCACACCTACCTGATGATGCGGCGTGCCCCAGCGCTTTGCGTGAGGGTAAATCCTAACATGCCCTCACTGATTTCTGATGACGTCAGGGTCAGAGGTTGACTCGTCCATCTCTCAGGAGGCCACTATACTGAGCTGAAGTCTATTTGTTTACACTAAAACGCATTGCATTAGTTAAGAGCTCCTTCACAGACTAGGCTGTGTATATGTCACAACATTTAGCAACAGTCCTGAGATCCTTGTCAATTCTCATTGCTGTGAATTCTTCTGTTTCTGTGTCTATCTCATACAAACATGCTTCAGAAATTCAAACAAAATCTCAGATAACACAAAGGCAACCCGAGTAAACACTAAATACAGTTTTTAAGTGATAATCCTATTTAATGGAGCAAATGCTTCAGAAGTTATCGCCTCACACCTCCAGGGTCGGGGGTTTGATTCCCACTGTGGCCCTGTGTGTGCGGAGTTTGCATGTTCTCCCCGTGCTGCGGGGGTTTCCTCCGTGTACTCCGGTTTCCTCCCCCAGTCCAAAGACATGCATGGTAGGCAGATTGGCGTGTCCAGTGTGTCCGTAGTGTATGCGATGCCCTGTGATGGACTGGCACCCTGTCCAGGGTGTACCCCACCTTGTGCCCAATGCTCCCTGGGATAGGCTTCAGGTTCCCCGTGACCGTGAAGAAGGAGTAAGCGGTAGAAGATGGATGGATGGAGAACAAATGTCGTTCAACATTAGAGTCCTTTTCCAATTGCTGACCTTTTCTATATGCTGAGAACCAGCTTCATTATATGTGCAGAATGTGGCAGGAATAAATATAAAAGAAATAGAAGGTCTGAAAATGGGATTTTTGAGCTTGTGTCGCGATCATGTCTATATGAACATGTAGGGGCCAAGTACTGACCTCCTTAAACAGGCAAGCACTTTTTGAGATCAATTATCCTGGTACTTTCACACCAGCCCCACTCATACATCTAATACCTGCAAATATTCAAGTGTTCCAGGCACATTTTCAGCTTGATTCAGCTCAATATGCTTTTATATCGAGTAGCTGGTTGTGCATGTCTCTTGTGTTGAAAGCTCTTAAAAGTTTTTTTACTCAGTATGATTTGATTTGTTGCATTTATTTGACATATTCCTTGGAACAGGGGTCACCGACGCCTCTTCCTTGAGATCTACCTTCCTGCAGGTTTCATCTCCAGACAAAATCTAACACACCTGTTTTAGTTGATCGAGAAGTTCTTAAGGCAACGATTAGATGGTCAGGTGGCCACGATGACGGTTGGAGCTAAAGTCCTCAGGAAGATAGATCTCCAGGAACAGGGTTGGTGACCACTGCCTTAGAAGCACCATTCGTTTCACCACAAATAATTTTAAAGGTACAAAGGTTTGAAGTTTCTCCAACGGTTTAAGTGGAAATTGTGAAGGGTGCCAATAGTTCTTTTGTTGACTGTTGAGTCTTGGGGCAATTGTCCTGTATCTCAAGTGACATGGATGGGTCTAAACCCCTCTCCCAATGGAGTAAGAATTGTGTGTACAGTCCTCCTTTCTCCTCATGGAACATGGTGGTAAAATTCCTTGCTCCTATTGGAGAAGGTTTGGTGTGCACACTTCCTCAGCTGCCTGTCTCAGCTCCCAAAACCTGACACCTCTACATGGCCAAAGCCCTGGAAATTGGCCTATTAAATTACAGCTTTTTCACAGTCATCACTTTGCCTCTTCGCACTGCCCCGATTCATCAGGCTTGTCACTGTGGCCGTTCGCCTTGGCATGCCTAAAAAAAGTATGACGGAGAAGACACTTAAATCCTGCATTACTCTTCAGCAAGCTGCAGAGTGGCAACTGAATAAGGAAGAGTGGCAGAGCAGGGTATCGTTTCCCATCATCACTGTAGGGTAAAGCAGATCTGACGGAATGGGCTCTTCCGTGTCATAATTGCTCTGACACCTTAGAACACCTTGTGTGCTATAAAGACTTTAAGAAACCAAACCTAGACACAGTTACATTTTTTCATCTTGTCTTATTTGTTTATTTTTGATGAATTCAGTCCACTTGTCTTTCTGGTTGTCCATTGGGAACGATGTGTTTGAGATCAGTTCTTTAGCCTTTCTAAATCTCTACATCTTTTTCTTTCTGCCCTCTCTCCTCTCCTCTCCTCTCCTCCAGTCAGGTTAATTTGTGTGCACTTGCAGCTCTGCGACTAAATCAATCCCCATCAGGTCAGTCACGGTCATTTCCAACTGCCAGGTTTTCAGAAGAAAAACATAAATAGATTACCATCACACCCTGCCATGGTTTCTACATGTTGCCCATGACTCCGAATAAGATTGAATAAATCCAAAGCTCATTTCAGGGGGCATTTCATAACTCGTGTCCTACCACCTACCTGTGAGATGCACACTGAATGCATCCATGGCTTTTGCTGTGTACATAAATCAATTGGTCTTCTCCACCAGGGGCCACATAAATAACCCATAACAGTGCCTGGGCTTGTTAAGACAGGAATGGATGGTGACACCAGCAGATCGATGACATCGATGAGCTGGGTGGGAAAAAAAAACAATAAATCCACCATCAGAAGATACAGTTTTTGACCATTGTATGGCAGTGATTATTGCATTAGGCTGATTATTGCATAGTGGTTTGACTATTAGTAAAACTGTGTGAAATCTCATATAGTGTGCATGGCAGACATTTTATTTTTGTAGTCTAGGTGTGAGGATATGTGTGCAAAAATGTTTGTCTATTTAGTTTAAATCACGTATGACAGCATGCTCAGTGATTCACAATATGCAATATCTACAACTGGCAAAGGGACTGATGGATGGATGGATGGATGGATTTAATGAAATACATTTGAGCTAACTAATCTTCCTGTACAATCTTAAATCTACTGAGAGAAATTATTTTCTGATGAACGTGTACAACCATGTTAACAGTGTAGAATAAAATTATACCTTAATCTCTCTCTCCCTCTCTCTCTCTCTCTCTCTCTCTTTCTCTCTCTCTCTCTCTCTCTCTCTCTCTCTCTCACTCGGTCATGACAATGTTCTTCTGCTATAGTTCCTCTCAGATCTCATGCTTATGAGTTTATGACCAAGTCTCACCCTTGCTTCAGTGGATAATCTCCCCTTTATACATTAGTCTTGTGCCTAAGAAGCACTGCTGTGATCCTAAAAACTATGATGCTCATACTAAGCCTCCTTTCGACACTCTTAGAACTTTGACTATATAGTAAACACTTGGGTTTAGAGTGATGTAGTAGTAGATAAAATGGAATCATTTCTAATCCCACTATAAAGTGTCACCTAGAAGAAGATGGGTTCCCTTTGAGTCTGATTCCTCTGAGTAATTCTTCATGTCATCTCTGGGAGCTTTCTCTCGACATAGTCACCTCCTACTTACTCATTAGGGAGTTTCTTTCTGATGATGTCTATTGTTAAAATTGAGCCGAATTGAACTTTGAGATTTAATGTCCCGTGGTGTTCAGAAGTGCACTTTGGTGGTATCAGCCTCTCGCTAAATCGGATTCCATAACTGAACAGTACATAATTGAGGGGATGAGAGTACATTTTGTACGTAATGTTCAATAGTTTGTGCAGAGTTTTTCTCTCCTCTCAGACACTTACACCAGAGAACGAGTTCCGCCCCCAGAACAGATCAAACCTTCCTAATAAGCTTGTTGCTCTCTCTTTCTCTCTCTCTAAATATAAACTGTATATATATTTTTTTTTCTGTAGGAGGAGTGTTAAAATGCTCATTGGTGGTGGGTAGGAGTTTGGTAGATTTCTGATGGGTAGGAGGAACAGGAGGGCGCAGGGTTCTGTGCTTTTTCTGCTGTTTTATTGAGATGGGGTTGAGATTTGATCAGTTATGACACTGCTAAGGAAGATGCTCAGGTGCCTGAACAATTCTGTCAGTAAGCATGGATTTGATCAACCACAAGCAGTTGTGTAGGTCATAGACAAGCCTGATTATCATCAAGGGGATATCACCCCTTGGCGCATAGCCAAATCTGTGGTGGATAACTGGGGTTTAGTCTGTCTAGGGGTACGTTTACATGGCAAAAAAGTTTTTCCTTTGCATTTTTGAAAAGTTTCGCGTACACATGACAACGTCGTCAAAACGATCCCCGTTCACACGGACCCGCGAAAACGACTAAAACGCTGTATTGTGCATGCCAGGCCAGTAGTTGGTGATGTCACTTTGTAAAGAAAGCATTCACGTCGATGTGTCCATATCGATCTATAAACAAATACAAGTAAACAGGGGAGCTGTGTTGTTTTTCTGGATACATAAAGCACAATAACGTTTATATTTCTCATTTGATTTAAATGATTTATGATCTACATGTACAAAAGCACAAAAAAAAGTTCTGTCTCCAGTTTCTTAGACTCTCGATAGCTCGACTTGGAAAAGTGCTCACTGTCATAAGGATTTCTGAAAACCCCCACTCGTCAAGCATAGGTTTGGCTTATTTTTCTTGCTTAATAAATGCTGAGACATCCCTAATGGCTTTCTTCTTGAAGATATTTATCACCATCAGTCATTTAGGACAACATTGGATCATTCAGAGATCCTCGCTCAACTTCTGGATTGAGTTTGCTGCACTGAAAGTAAAGGGGCCGAATAATTTTGCACGCCCCACTTTTCAGTTTTTTATTTGCTAAAAAAGTTTAAAATATCCAATAGATTTCGTTCCACTTCACAATTGTGTCCCACTTGTTGGTGATTCTTCACAAAAAAATACAATTTTATATCTTTATGTTTGAAGCCTGAAATGTGGCAAAAGGTTGAAAAGTTCAAGGGGGCCGAATACTTTCGCAAGGCACTATAGTGCATCTTTAAGTACTAATAATTGACCACCATCGTACCAAAATAGAACAAAATTGGTAAACACGAATCAAATAGTAAGACTCTGGCAATCAGTCTGCTTTCTATATTATATTAGCAATAAAAGGATACAACAATTACAAAGATAATTATACGATTTTTAATACCCTTCGTTGGCGTAGATGTGATGTAATGATTTGCCGTATGTAACAGATGTGTCTCCGCTGGTCATAGTAGTGATGCAGTAAATCTACACTCTGCTGGAAAAGCGTCAGTAAACTGAGAAGCTTGAGCAGCACAAACACGTGCCAGTAGCCTGAACACATAATATGCATGTGCATGACGTTAACGGTTTCACGAATTCTCGTGTTTGTATGTCTACACGGAGACGACAACGGCCTCGTTTTCAAAAACGCCGTTGTCATGTAAACGAACAGAAAAAAAAAACGCATGAAACGTTTTCCGTTCTTTAGTTGAAAACGCCGGCCCCTAGGTCTGTCTTGGGTCTCTATACATCTTTACAAAATGTGTAAGAATTCTACCGAGATTTGTGGAATTTCATAGAAATGAATCCATGCGCTTGGCTTACTGGCATAGTCCGCAGATTACATCCACTCTTGATCTGCAATTTCACACTGAGCAACATTACAGGCATGATTTGGATTGAGGGCGCCGGTTCCTGATCAGCACTTAAGGACACTATCAAGGGCACAGAAGAGATTGAAGTACTATGTCCTTATGATTGAGCTGCTGCTGTGCATGACTCAGAGCTCAAACAGAACGAATGTGTCTGACTTCAGCTCTCATTTGCAGAAGCGCTGACCCAGTGCACTGCAGCATAGCGGCAGGTCCCTGACTTCCCATTAGAATAAATTATTCCTGAACACAGGAACTTATGCCTCATCAGCAGCTGAATTTGCTCTGATCAAAAAGAGAGCACTTCTCATGCTGAATCACCGGTGGAGAGACGATACTCGTATTTCAACATTGATCACGGCTCTAGAAGTGCTCACCGACTAATTATTAACCACATCTTCGTTCGAATGGAAACGTAGGGGTCAAAATTTCATCTTTTAATTTCGCACGGCTGAAACGTGACACCGGGACAAACTGCACAGTGTTTCAGTTCAATTTTTTTCCGTGCATATGGGTCATTAGGAAACTCTACATAAATTAAAAAAGAAGCAGAAGAAAAAAAAAGAAAAAAGAAAAATAGAAACGGATCTAAGTCTTAAAATTGGTGAGTCAATTTCTTTTCTAATGAAGTCTGAAAAACATCAACGTTGACATTCTCTGTACTAATACCACGATCCACTTGATAAATCGCTGTCACCGAGCCTCTTATAATGGCGTGATCACACCAGCGTGACCACCATGCCTTCACCTCCATCTTCATATACATGCACTCCTGCCATGCTCATAAATAACAATTATAACCATAATAAAACCAATATTTACTTACTTTATACAGATATATTAGTCAGTGAGGCAATGCTTTATGGTAGAGCTGAAGAAGTGAAGGCCACCCTTATTATGCTGCATGCTGATGATAAGGATGAAGGAGGGAAGAGAAAAGACGACGAAGCTTTAGTCTCAAACTCTAATAATAACCGCTCCACGTGCCTGAGATAGATGGGCTTACATATCTTTACACTTCAAAATGCTGTGTTAAAATCCATATGAAATATAAAACTGTACACTGATTATTTGATCTTATTGTATTTTCATGACTATCTAATATGTTGTTTCAGATCTAATTTGTATGACACTCCCTGTGCTCCTGAATGATTGGATTTGTTTAGAGATATTCGTCGGACAATGACGAATTGAAGCACATCCCATTCACGCCTCTAACTTCTGCTTAGGAGATTCCGTTCCTCCACGAGAACCTTCAGTTGTTCTAAAAGTTGTTCTTGGCTGACAGGCGTGGAGCACGATGTGCTCTTCTACTGTTCTAACACACGAACCTCAAGCTTTGACGTGGTGTGTGTTCTGAGATGCTTTTCTACTCACCACTTTGTAAAGAAGGTTATTTGAGTTACCATAGACCTCCTGCCAGCTCGAAGCAGTCTGGCCATTTTCCTCCGACCTCATTCATCAACAAACTGTTTCTTCCTGCAGAACTGCTGCTCACTGGGTGTTTTTTTTGTTTTGTTTTGTTTTGTTTTGTTTTTCTCTCGACTCTCTCAAGCAGCTCGTAAAACCAACTCCTCGGGCACCAACAACCATGCCACGGCCAGAGTCGCTGAGATCACATTTCCCCCCAATTTGACAAGCACATTAACTGAAGCTCTTGAGCTGTATCTGTATGATTTTATGCACTGCACTGTTGCTACATCAGACTGGCTGATCGTCTGAAGTTTTCCTATTAAAGTGGAAAGTGGGTGGATTTTAGGTTAAGAAATTAGTTTATTACCATAAATCAACAACAACAACAAAAAAATGCCCCTTCTCCCCAATCACATCATCAAAGCTACAAGCTTACCATAAAATAATTATGCAAAAGGAATAATGTAATCAGCAGTGTGCAAGGTCGAGGAGTAGCTCCGTGACTCTTCCGAGCATTATTATAATTTCCATAGACAATAAGCTGAATCAGAATGGGAGGATATAAACAACTGTAAATATTCACAGCCCCAACATATAGCCTGTAGACTTTCCAAACTAAGGGCATGATGTGTGTGCGGACGGGCCCTGGCCTCAGGTTGCGGATGACATCACCAGGCCCAGCCCTGCTGCAGATGAGGCTAAAAGCATGTCTTAAAATCTGCTGAGATTTATTCAGTCAAACAGGCCCTGATGGGATCTGAAGCCATAAACCCAGGCCTGAGTCTGTTCTATTGATGACTCATTCCCCTATCATCTGTATGGATCATAATGCACACTTACATCATTAGCCCTATTAGCCCTGCACAAGGAGACACAGCGCCAGCCTGCTGCCTTTGCTTACATCACCCCAGCCGCTCTCCAAGCTTACTGCATTACTGTGTGAGTGTGGATGCAGGAGATGATTCAGCTGCTGTGGATGTAACCACTTCCCACAAATTTCCTCTACACGCTGGATATTATTTATATCTATATCGATATTAGACTCATTTATAATAATTAACTTGATGATGTAACAGCAGCTGCGTATGCTGCACAGGCTCCCATAAGAAGCTGACAATGCACAAATGGAACGAGCTTTTATGGTAAATCTGTAATATATCCTTCAATAGTAAATCTTACTTTCCTTGATCCTATTTGGAAATTCTCTTCTGAGATAAAAGACACACTTTGGGCTCTCTGGTTCCTCCAAGGTTAACAGCTGCAAGTTATAATGCAAGGTACAATGAGCCATGATGTCTTGTGATCAAAGTTCTCGTGATGGTGTTTAGAGCACTGCACGGTCAGGCTCCTGCTTATATAAAAGAATTGTTGCAACCTTCTAACTCCAGCAGGATTCTGAGATCTTCGGAAACAGGTCTTGTTAGCCGTTCCTTGCTCTAGAGCAGGGGTGTCCAATCTTATCCGGAAAGGGCCGGTGTGGCGTGGGTGCAGGTTTTCATTCCAACCAAGCAGAAGCCACACCTGATTCTATTGAAAGCCGAGATCGACTGATTAAACAGGTGGAGTCAGGCGTGGCTCCTGCTCGGTTGGAATGAAAAACCTGCAACCCACACCGGCCCTTTCAGGATAAGATTGGACATCCCTGCTCTAGACTAAAGACTAAAGCTGACTGTGCCTTTGAGGTTGTTGCTCCCAGATTGTGGAATGCTCTCCCTTTGGATTTTTTTTCAGATATGTGGACTCTTTTTAAAAAGCTTGAACAAAAAGATACTGTAGGAATGACCTTTTAATTTAACTTGCTAGCTCGAGCTATTTTAATCCAACTTCACTGTAACGTTCTTGCTGACGTTTCTCAATATATTTCTTGCCTCTTTTTTCCACGTTGCCAGTTTAAAGACTGGATGAGAAAGCCTGATATATTTACACCATAACATATTCATACACTGTGATTATTTTAATAACCAGCTGTCAGACCGGTACAGGCTTTCCCTGTCTGCATCTTTCCACCCCAATAAATGGAAGCCACATATATATATATTAAATCGTGTTTCTCCTGCCTGGAGCAGGGCCTTGTCCTGTGATGCATGCATGTATGTTAATAAAGGTGTGGGTTGGAGATGGAGAAGGGCAGGGCTTCCTCAGGAGCTGCTAGATTGAATGTATTCCCCAGGAAGCTACACGCTCATTATTGCAGTGCGCCTTCTGATTTCAGCTCTGCTCGCACATAAATCTTGATCGATTAAACCTGGCGATAATATTTGCTACGGTTGTTTTCTTCTCTGTGTAACTGAATTTTTGCATAAATAAAAAAGATGGGCTATTGCAATGATGTTGCGATAATAGTAAAAAAAAAAAAAAGCTAATAAAATGAATCGGTATTAAATCCAGATGGCTGCACGAACCGTCGCTCAGGGCATCCTTCATTTGGAATAAATGCAAATTTGTGAAACTTGGTTATATGCTGAAGATGTTTAGTGTTTTTCTGCTTCATTTCCTCATTATTGCTTCTTTTGTATCTGCAGCTAAACAACTCGTTTGTAGACAACTGGTAGCACTTGTCCACAAATATCTCTTTCTCTCACATACACACACACACATATTCGTAGCACTGGACTTTAGGAACCTGAATGTGGCTGAATGTTCACATACATTTAAATCTGAA
The DNA here is from genome assembly GCA_012411365.1 of Ameiurus melas. Taxonomy (NCBI): domain Eukaryota; kingdom Metazoa; phylum Chordata; class Actinopteri; order Siluriformes; family Ictaluridae; genus Ameiurus; species Ameiurus melas. The sequence continues at coordinate 23,493,557 of CM022763.1, read as the reverse complement.
CTCTTATACAAAACTCTCTAACTGTAGTAAGTAGGTCTTTACATAACCTTCTACACCACCTTTACTGCTCGATATCTCTTCCCAGAATGGGGTGCACTATACAATATCATCTTCTATTCAGTGTAACATGAGGCTGTGTTGTGGTTAATGACTACACTACACTTCCCCACAGGCCTCTGTTGCCTCTTTCAGAACCTCCATCTTGCCATGAGGCTGATGAGGCGACATGGGAGGTACCAGCATGCCCACCTTCCCAACCATACTAATGAGACATGCGCACCACACTGTGCATCACCCCGCCCTATGTCTCCTTGGAGACTTCCAAAAAAAAAAATAAAAAAAAAGAGGGACTGGGTTGTTCTCAGCATGTCAGGGAGTCTCCTGTCAGCTCAGGTTTCCGCTTGGCACTTCATGTTACCACCACCTTCAAATGACTGGATGGGAAACACTGGTCCAGGTGCCGATAATTATTCCTGCCATCGCCGAGGCTCATCTCGAAGAGGGAAATAATAAAGAAGAAGAAGGAAAAAAAAAAAACCCCCAGTGTGATCCCCAATCTGCAGGGCAACAGTCATTTTCCGAGACATATAAATTATTCACTCGCTGGGGGTTAATAAAAATATGCTAATGATGAGAGACTACTGTCTAAGAAATGATAATGATGCAAAGCACTTCCTAGCCAGAATAATTAGAATGAGTGCTGGATTTAATTACATTTCAGACAACATAGCAAGTATGAATAAAATAAACCAAGAGTGTTTTAATTAAGGGCAAAATATACATACCATGTTGATATACTAGTCATGAAGATGAACGATATGAATATCCTTCTGTGTTAATAATAATAATAATAATTTTAAAAATGTACGTAGAAGAGTCCCAAATGCAAATCAGTACAAAATATGATGAAAGTATAATTTCTATTCTGATTGGAGTGATCTATTCTAGCGTGACTCCATCCAAATCCACAGGACATGATGGATCACTGGATCTGGTGTGATGCTGAAAATGATGTCCCATATAGTTATATGTAAATCATACTATAGCGTTTAACCCAGATCTTAACCTGATTATACACCATGGGGAGATTTTAGGGCGTTGTGTTAGTTAACACTCTCCAGCACCATCATCAAAACACTAAAATAGGGAATATCTTTTGAATACATTTTGTGTTTGCATTCTGGGATTGTTTGTTGTTTAATTTCTTTCATTTGTCACCCATCTGTATATATATATAGACTATAGTGGAATGTGAATAAGATAAAGCTGATGGAAAAACCAGTGATTTAAAATGGAGTGTATGATGCTGGGAATCTCACAAATAATGTCCATTCTTATTCCTTGTACATTGAGATAAAGAGTTTGAAGACGCCTTCGACCCTGCATGAGCGTGGGTTGACTACTTAGCCTACTATGAGATAAACATCTCACCTACAGCAGCTAGAACACGTTCCAAAATGATCGTCCCAAATCATGCAGGTTCTGCAGACACATTCTGGCTGATTCAGTGGTAGTTTAGAATCTATACAGCGTCCAAAGTCTTCATACACAGGGGGGAAACGAACACTTTTTAGCAAAATGTCTTCCAAAATTGTTCATTCTTTTATATATATATATATATATATTTTTTTTTTTTTATTTTTTTTTCAGATAGCCTTCAAGAACGCTTTTGACAAAAGGAGGTATTGAAATCATTCTTGTCGCTGGATCGGGAAGCGGTCGTAAGGTTGCGATGGTCTTTAACAGGAAACATGGCGAGCACGTCACACACGACACTTCCGCCCAAATTATTAACAAATTCAAAAAGACCGGAAGTGTCGCGGACCGACCGAGAAGTGGACGTCCACGAACATCCTCTTGGCTCAATCTGTTTTGTTATCTACAACCTGTGCAGAACCTTCGTAGGGCAGTGACATCTCATGTCTTTTACAGCTTCCACAGCAGCAAACATCAATGTACTCGTCTCTTCTTCTTCTTCTTTTTTTTTTTTTTTACATTTTTATTACGGAGAGCAAGTTCCAACCACCGAATATAAAAAGTGTCCAGCTTTTTCACATTCTATTCTAATCATATCGTATTTTTAACACAATTTTGAATGGCTCATTGCAAGGTTTCTTTTACAAATATATTTAAGAGTTACAAAGGCTAAGTGACACCTCAATCATGGAATCACTCATGTTTTTATGTTTTATAGATTGACATTTTGTATTAATGATCTACCATGTGCTCATAAACGACATGAACGGAAATAATGGGATAATGTGGCTTCTTGCAGTAAGTCTATTCAACCCAGCTAACTGCAAATAGCAGAAATGGGAACATATACAGTAGCTGCTATATATGGGTAGGGCAGCTGGAAAAATCATTGCTGAATGAAAACACAAGATGTTACATAACTGTTCTCTGAAGGGAGATATATATATATTCCTTTTGGCATTTAGCCAAAGAGATTTGGATATCCTTATATTTCCTACATTTTATCTACTAACACTGCATGTCTGACAATGTATTAGATAACATTCATCTAGTTAACAGGATTAGAATCGGATAACAGAAGTTATTGAGGATAGTCTTGTGAGACTGTTGCTCACACTAAACTGCAATCCTACATGTTTATACAAATACAACAAGCTTCGACTGTCGTTTCAGGCTTCACATTTTCAGTGCAAAGTACTGTTGTTGTGACATTCTCTGATGGAAAAAAACATCGTCTGGACTACATGCAGTTATGTTTTCGTACATTGGGTTTACTATATATATATATATATATATATATATATATATATATATATATATATATATATATATATATATATATATATATATATATATATATATATATATATACTGTATATATAAAATGAGTTCTGAGATTGGATGGTGCGATCTGTTGAACCTAACATTTAAGTAAACGAACAGTATTCATTTACTTCAACAGTATTTCCAGACAGGCTAGCTTTCACAGGAAGCTATATCTAATTATTATTATTTTCTATTGCAGTGTAACCTTATGCTGGTTTTAAATGATTTTGGAAGGAAGGAGAGAGAGAGAGAGAGAGAGAGAGAGAGAGATCTGAAATTTGGTTTCTCTATGTGTTGCAGCTCCCAAGAGCCTCTGTCCTGACCCCCTAAATGACTCTGACTCTATGTTTACACAATGCCTGATGCACCATGCTGTCAGGCCTCAGCAAGAGTGAAGAGGGAATAGCGGCGATTCGGCCCCCATCCATCACTCTGCCATGGCTGAGACATGCCTACCATCTCTACACTGGCCCACACACCACTCCCACAACCCTGCTGCTTTTCTCCATTCCCCATTCAGCCTGCATTCCCTTTTCCTCTTCTCATTTCCTACATTTCTTCCCTCATCTCCATCACTCTTCCTCTGCCTCTTTACCACATTGGTCTCCCCTCCCTTTCTTTTCCTACCGCTGTCATTCAACAAATGTTTAAAAGCGTCAGTCACGGACGCAGCTGAATGGGGGGAAACAAAAGTCAAGTGAAGGGAAATTCTTAGAAAATCTGAACTCCTGCTGATAAAAAAAAGAAGAAAATAAACCAACATATCTATTTTCTGTATAGATCACAGATTTATTTTTTTTCAGCAGTCCATCATTCATTCAAGTCCATACATCCGAGTTGTTATTAGAACTAATACTATTAGGTTCATCTGCTTGTGAATAATTTAAGACGAACATTCCAGCTGAAACTATGAGAAGGGGTGTTTCATTGTATTTCCATATTTGGATCAAATCTATTCAAGCGTATCAACTGTACACATGTACCAACACGATAGATCAGGCTGGTTCTTCACATCCCGCCCTCGAGGTCCACCTCCAATCTCAAACTCGCAATTTTCTTTTTTCTTTCTTTACATTTTTTATTATTATTACTACTTAGAGAGGACTTAATTTTTTAATGAAAATTTCAGGTTCATATCTGGTCCCTTCACCAGAGATATTCAACTTGGGTAAGGGGATTTTTTTTTTATTTTCTCACCCCCATCAAAAAAGAGAAGTTGATCCCTTCCCATTATAAACTGACTCTAAACGTGGACCCGTGAGCAATCTCGGGCATTACATTTGGACTTAAGTTCTAAATTTAAAGAACAAAAATATCCAAAACGTGTATATATGTACATGTCCCTTGTAATGTGCTAAGGAGATCAGTTTTTCTTCCAAGGAGTCACCCCCATCCTGAGCCGAGGTTTCAGTAAACAGCAATTTAGTCAATTGGTTGTGTGCCATGACACAAAGATGGACATCGTAGTTAAACCAAGTAACATTTTTTTATTATTATTATTTCAAATGACTATACATAGAGGTAATCACTCCAAAAAATTTGTTAATTTAAAAAAGGTAGAGCAACCAACTTTGCAAAAAAAAATTTCAGATGGAATGACCCTGTAGTAACAATGTTGGTTATCTAATAGTGTCTACCGGCTATGTATTTGGTCTCATTTGTAATTTGTTATGGATAAAGGCATCAAACGGACGAATGTAAAATATGTTTCATGGATCTAATGAAGCTAAAAAGCTCGGTGATGAAGTAAATGTCGCTGACAACAAATCTGTTACAAGGAACAACAGCAGAAACTTTGAGGTCGGGATATAAATCACGTCATGTAGAGGATACAATTTATTTTTTTAATGTAATATTCAGAAAAGAAGGGATTATTATTAATTTCCTTAAAAATACGACACCCCCATTCAGAATTACGTTGAGTGAATGCAGAAATTAAACACTAACACACTCCCATGACTTATGCAGATTACACGAATAGATGCGATGTTTTTCAAATAGTAACTGTCCACTTGCCTGTCTCGTAAAGAAGCCACATGTCCACTGACAGCAATGACCCACTGCTAACCTCACCAACTTCCTGCTGTATGCTTCAAGTTCCAAAGCAGATGCTGCTGCTATTGACACAGTATGTAATCTTATAGCTGGCATCAGTCCAGAATAAATTGTTGTGAGTATTGGTAATAAAGAGCAGCAACCTGAATGTACCTCTATTCCTGTGGTTGAAGAAATGTTCGTAAAATGAATCATGAGCCGTAATTACATTCATAATCCTTTCTAGCTTCCTACATCATCCTCGGAAGAGATGAGATGTTTTGTGGCTCAATCGAGGTCTTTTACTCTGCCGTCTCTGATTCAAGCACACGCACAAACAACAAGTGAAAGCCACAGGGCCGCAGTAACATGCTAAAGAAGCAGGAAATAACAGAATGATGTCATGGATGTCACGGCTTCGGCCAAGAACTCCAAGTGGCGTGAAATGTCAAGAGCTCTCTTACTGCTGCTTGGTTATAATCAATGTTTTATGACATTTACGGATGCAAAAGATAGAGAGAAGAACACATTGCTTCACAGGAATACTGCCTTCTGAATTCACCAGTCACACGAGCTCACAAAAGCGAAGCGATTATTAATACAACGTCACCAAATAAAAACAAACCTCGACCTCCCACTAAAAGCCTGCTTTACATCTATTCACCATTACGTCACTGAAATTGAATCAATTCCTCGTGAATTATGAAAAATAACAAAATAAGCTGGTCTGTATCTTCATTAGATGAGCGCTTTAGAGTAATATTTCCATTGGGAAAAGGCTCAGTAAGTGATGGAGGAATGTAATTTATCAAACAAAAACGGATAACAGTGGGGTTTTCTCCCCCCCCTTTAATGTGCATCAACAGAATGTGCATTTATGTTCAAGGCAATTTATTAGAAATCATCCAGTGTGAATTCTCAGACTGTGTGCTGCATGTTCCATGAAAAGAAACGCAAACGATCTGACGTTTTAATTAGAACACGCCGAATTGGGTTCGATTCATTTGCTTAGAGCACGACGAATTGAATTCTTGCGAAAATGACAGAAAAGTAAGACGCTTCTAGAAACGACAGTACATCAAACAGTACACAATTTGACAGCGTTCTCTTTCAGCTTAACGTGATAACGTGGCTGTTAGAGTTATACGTAATGCAATAAATGATGCAATGCAACAAATGTTTTATATGCTGTTTATTTACGCTCCGCGGGCTAAATAATCCATCTGCAGTGTAACACAATGATGAAGACCTACACCAGGTCACAACAGAGTAGATAATTTACAGTAATAAGAAAAGAACCAGCCAAAGGATTCTTTTACAACACGCAGGAAGCCCCATCAATGTATATGGGAGTGCCTGGGCCAGATTCTAAAGCCGAGTGTTAAAGCTGAAGGCCTAAAGAAAGATCCTTCTTTCACATGCTAATGTCTGCATTTCACACACGTAGCCGTGGTGCAGGCTCCGTGCTGCAGCTGTCTCCTGTTTTATCTGCTCTCTCAGTGGGTCCCTAATGAATATTTCTATGTCTGTGTGTGTGCACAGGCCTGATAATCAGGTTAAGAAGCCCAGGACTTATCCAGGCTTCTAAAGCTCCATCATTACCAAAACGTGACCCAGCCCAGGTCTGTAGACGGCTGCACAGGCATCGACGCTGCTTTGTAAAGGCCACGACTGAGAAAGCAAACTGATTGGAGAGACAGGAACAGCTGCTCCTGAATCTTTGTAATATTTATTAACATAATTTATTCTTCAATATTAAGCTCTCTGATACAGTGGGGAGCTTGGATGCATTTTTTTCTTGACATATTACACAAGTGATGTAACACTGATATGTACAAATAGAAAGGCGAAGGTGATTCACATCCCGAAATATCTCGAAATATCCATCCATCCATCTTCAATACCGTTTTATCCTTTTCAGGGTCACGGGGAACCTGGAGCCTATCCCTGGGAGCATGGGGTACGAGGCGGGGTACACCCTGGACAGAGGGCCAATCCATCGCAAGGCACAATCACATACACACTCACACACCCATTCATACACTACGGACACTTTAGACACACCAATCAGCCTACCATGCATGTCTTTGGACTGGAGGAGGAAACCGGAGTACCCGGAGGAAACCCCCGCAGCACGGGAAGAACCTGCAGACTCCGCACACACACACAGGGTCACGGTGGGAATCAAATATATTACACATAATTGTATATACTGATATGAAATACCACAGATATAGACTATTAAGCAGGATTTTCTTCTTTTACTAAATTATGATTCATAAATGTGGTGTGTCAAATGTTTTTATTGTCGTCGTCCCCCCTCCCGCCTGAGTCAATCTTACTGGAGGTGAAAATCCCAAACACGACCTAATGAGCCTCTATGAATGGCTCGGAATTAAGACCCTGTTTACACTAGGTCCCCGTCCACACTGGCATTTCCACTGTGTTTCAGAAACGATCTCCATCCACACTACACGACCGAAAACGCATGTCACGTGACCATTCATGCACACTGGACATGCGCATACGAGTAAAGAGGAGACAGGAAGTTGGTTGGTAGTCATGGGCAGGAACAACAAACCGGCATTCCATGTAGGACTTACACTGCTGGACTTACGCTGCTAGTCGTAGCTTGCCTCTTGGGCATGTATGCAGCTGCAGTATTATAAAATACAGAACTGAATGGCTGCTAAGAATGACAACAACGCCAGCAAAGCTGGTGGTTCAGTCTCTCGTGTTGTTGTGTATAAAATACCAGTGCTTTTCAAAGTGAGGGCCGCCAGGGGGCGCCCGGGGGGCCTCAACACTTTGGTGTGAAAAATAAATAAATACATGATTTTTTCTTTCTCACTCTCAGACAACCACACACACACACACACACACACACACAAAGCTTTAGTTTTCAAACCAAAACAAGGTCTTCGGCGCATCCAAAAGTGTCCGAAAACGCCAGAGTAGTGTAGACGTCATGCGTAACTGTAGCAACGAAAACACACTCATGTAAACAGGGCCTGAGAATGTTCTTGTGAAGCATGCAAAGGTCATGTCAAAGGAAGACCTTCTTTAATCCAACTTCTACGTCTCGCTCTGCGCTTTTATATAGATGGATACTATATAGCATATTATATTATACAGTCTGTTAATCATTAGCACAGGTTCTCAAATGTGTGTCTTAGAGCTGGAGAAGACACTTTTATTGGGATCTAATCTCAAATGTAGGACATACGCAAGGGCAGAAAGGACAAGTTTGCATCGGGTAGTAAACTATCTTGTCAGTAACTAAACACTAAACAGACTAAACAGGTCCTTATAAGACCTTGGTCGTAAGTGCTTTCTGAAAGTAACTTCTAAAATAGGTCAGTGACTTGCTGTGTTATGTAGTCACATCCAGGCTGTCTGGCTGTGCTGAGAGAGCTTTTCTTCTCTCTACTGTGGATCGATATGTCCTTAGTGACTCATTGTCTGCACACCAAAGCGATTATGTCCCACAGAAACAGAAATACAGGTCTATGTACCGGTAGGCTGCATGCCAGCAGGTGGGCAAATATTTAATGGGCAATGCTGAATGACAGCAAGAAAGAGAACAAAAACTATGAGACAGTAAATGGCGGGTGACTGAATGTCTGGTGATTATACTCTCACGCTAAAAGCCAAGAATCTTTCTGAACCAATTTCAGTTATAAATATTCTATTATAAATCTAACTGTGTGTACGGATTGATAACCGATTGTGTGTGAGATACTCAGTGTATTTATATAAACAACAGTTTCAAAATCATTCATTGGATTTAAAACTGAGATCATCTGTGAGGAACCTTTTAAGCAATCTGAACAAATTATGCTACCGTCAGATTAACACGACTACATTATAGACTAACAGCGTGGTTTTCTTAAACACCTCATAAACACGTGTTTGAACTGGTAGCCCGTTACTATCGGGTCCACAAAGACGCTATATGTTAATACTTAACTAACGCTGTTATGATGATTCATTCATACATGCGCGAATCTTTAACTCATCAGGAAATAAAGCAACATGTGCAGGAATATCAGTAGTGGAAAGAGCATAAAACACACTGACCTGAGTAAAAGTACTGCTACTGTAGTTATAATTCACTTGAGTAAAAGGTATCGATCAGGAAAATTCCTCAAGTAAGAGTAATAAATCATCTGCTGATAAACTACAGTCCCCTCTGAAAGTACTGGAACGGCAAGGCCGGTTCATTTGTTTGTGCTATACATCAGAGACATTTGGGTTTGAGATCAAAAGATGGATTTGAGACGAGGGTTTAAGATTTTAGGTTTTATTTCCTGGTATTTACATATAGACGTGCTAAACAACATAAAACCGTTTGAATCGGGCCACCCAATTTTTAGGTGAGCAAAAGTATAGGAACAGATTTTTACAGATTTTTTTTTTTTCAAATTTACAGACAGTAAATTAAAGTAAATATTTCTTAATATTCAGTTTGATAGCCCTTGCTCGCAATAACTGCCTCAAGGCTGCGACTCAGTGACATCACCTAATTGTTGGCTTTTTTCTTTCGTCTCGCTTTTCCAGGCTTTTACTGCAGCCACTTTCAGTTGTTAGTTTCGTGGGGTTTCTCTCTTCAGTCTCCTCTTCAGGAGGTAAAATGAATGTTCAGTTGGGTTAAGCTCTG
>CM022763.1:23464061-23479061 GCA_012411365.1 Ameiurus melas | reverse complement strand
GCACACAGAGTGGGCATGATATCAGCTGACTGGTAGACACACACACACACACACACACACACACACACACAGGCAAGATTAGCATCCATAGATACTGCACCTGCTTACTACACTACTAAATCTAATGGAATAGAACTCACTTCCACACAGCAGGACACACACAGTTCATTTGAAACAATCTTGTGCCACCTCCATAGTACAAACACACCTTGCCTCATGCGAGTCAAGTGAGAGGATCCATTCTGAAGGTCTCCACAAACAAGCATGTACACGTGTGATATTGTGCTTTTGGCTTCACTATGTGTTCAGAAACAAGAGAATGATGTGGCTGGAGGAAGCTTGATGGCGACGACCTCAGTCCCCATCTCCTTCCTTCCCCCTCCTCTGCCTCCTTCTGGAAGCTCGCCATCTGCCACAGCTGCTGCTTGCCTCAACCGCCACTCTAATTGACAATGAACCCAAAGGCGCGGCGATAATTGTGGCTGGCCGTTTTGGCAACTTCAGCGGGTTTCAATTCCTCCCTTTCAGGATTCATCAAGCCCCATCTGCTCCACTCTCCATGTCTAGCATCTGCCCCTCTATCCCTCATTCTCAGCCCCCCCACCCTTCCACCTCTATTTCTCTTTCTCTTTTTCTGCACTTCTCTCTCTCTCTCTCTCTCTCTCCCTCTCTCGCTGTCCTCCTCCTCCTTTTCTCCCTCGGGCCAGGCCAAGCTTTTGTAAGGAGGCTGCTTATTAGAGAGTGGTCGCTAACCCGAGAGGTTAACCACACCCAGAAGAGTGGGGACTCGGTGGGGGCAAGCCATGTTTGTACGACTGAGAGACAGAAAAAAGACGCCTTGTGGTTTTCTCTTGTGCTGTCTCTCCCTCACTCACTCAGTCCCTAGGCCCCTCCTTACCCACCTTCTTTTCTTAACTTGGAGCAAAAGAAAAGTGTCGTGTGTCAGAGAGCATGGGTAGGGGTGTGTGTGTGTGTGTGTGTGTGTAAATACTTATTTAGCCTTTTCTTCTAACTTGATTTATTTCCTTGCCTTTTTTTTTGGCATCATAACCAGGTGTGTTTCTGTTTTATACATATAATAATAAATCAATCTTCAAATCCATCATCGTATAAAATAAATAAATAAATCTGAACTTTTCTTCTTTTGTCAGATCTGCTTATTCCGGTAGCACGGTCATCCGTGTTTTTCATTGTAATACCTCACTGTCTGAGTTTCAGTTACCTCGTCGTTTTGTTTTATTCTCCTAAATGTATAATCGCACCAGTTTTGAAACAGCACTCCTCATTTACTGTACTTTGGGATCACTAATGAACATCAGCTACCCTTCAACTCCTCATCGATTCAATTCGTTCAGGAAGCAACTCCATACACCACTCCACAACGAATGAAATGATTCCTGACACCTTTAGTCAAAGGTGTTTGGCGAGAATCTTAGAAATGACTATATGGTGTGGCATAATGTCCCACAATGATATGTTACACAATGTAAAGGATATATCCTGAAACCCTTTCAAATCCCAGCATGTTCCTCTGTGATTAATGCTGTTTGTGAGTGGCGTTTCTCTGTTACTCCTGTAGCTGGGGGTGGCGCTCTGCTCTGGACTTCTCTGTGCTTGAGTGCAGAGCTGGCACATGTACAGCGGCGGACGGCCAAGACTGGGCTGTGCCAACACCATGCTCAGAGCCTGTGCCAGCTGAGAAGCAGACTTCTGTCACCCAGAACGTAACTGCAGCCTGTGCTCCTTTTTCTCTTTCCAGACAGACCTATTAACAATTACTGATTTGTTCTGAGGTGTCTTTTTCAGAGCGTTTTTAGTCGGGTTTTCACCTTCTAGCAGAAAAATATAACCTCCTGAAAAGCAACACATATAAAGTGAGTGCATTGTCGTGTGCTTTTGCTGCATCTGCGTCACATGATTGCGTGACACATGACCCATATCTGTTTTGTTTTTCTTCCTGTATACAGAAACGGCTTAATATCTTGGGCAATTATTTGAACACACTGTTCGTTTTTGGTAGGTTCCATCCAGTTCCCACCAGTAAATCACCAATCTCACCAGCCTTCCACTGTCCACCGCTGTATTTCGCAGTGCTGTGGACAATGAATGATGATGACGACAGTGATATGCACATGCTTGTTGGGGAAAAGTCAAAAAAATTATGTCTCATTACAGATATGTATCTGATCTAAAAACCACACATGGAAGCGGTTCAGTCTGCTTTGAATAGATCTGATTTTTGTGTCCACGCTCCTGAGAACATCAGATCTGTGTCACAGTGAGGCAGAAAATCAGATTTTGTGTCACTTCAACCTGGTGACGTGAAGGTAGTTGTTATGGTGCCTCAAACAAACATAGTGCATTATATGTTAGTGACAATTCTCTGTGTTTCCATTTTGTTTGATATTTGACAGCTACGCAAGATCGGACCGGGTAACTCCAAAAAAAGGTCAGTCTCCCAGCCCTGATGCATCCGCATTCGCAACCATCCAATGAAGCAACCTCATAATATCCAAAATCCTCTGCCGCAAGTTTTCGGTTGCCCTGTTCTCTCATTTTCCTCCACGCTTCTCTCAGCCAGTTAAAATAACTCTTCGGATTGTGGCAGTTCTGTTCCGTAGCTGTAGGTCCAATAGTTATTCCCTTATTTAGAACGACGAAAGCACATGTTCTCCGTTCCCAGTGATTTTACAAATAGAAAATGCAAAGTGGCTTCATGCACAGTCATGAAACTGATGAAGCGAACGTTCAATGATTAAGCATTTCCATTCGGTTTCTTGTCTGCCACGACATGCTGTGGATGAATTTTTAGCACACAGTGGGTTCAGTGTGACCAATTAATGAAGGCTTGCGATGCCAGGGCTTATTCGACAGAGTGCCAGAGAGTTGTTATTTGTCATGCCTGCATAAATAATGGGAACATCACATTCAACAACTCGACAGCGCCAAAATACACGTATACGTAGTAGATTATACTTCTGCGAGACTGCCCCTCAATGCTGGAACCTTGAAACTCACAAATCGCATTGTTTTAGCCGTCTTATTGTACAGTGTGCCGTATACGACACTGTACAAAATATTACAGCTGGACATCCGAGCCAGGCCAAAACACATATTCACACTCACACATAGGCACAGAAACATAGACACTCGCGCAAACATTTCGTTATGTCAGAGAAGCTGTAGAGCACACATAATCAGTTGTTTTATGCGTGTCGTATAAGTCATGTGGAGCATGTTGAACATGGACACAGACAAAATCAGTTCTATTTTGCATATCGGCAGAACCACCAAGCCTTTGCTGCAGATATTCGACGGTCAGTTTGGTCACTGAACCGTCGCCCATTCATCGCTTCCATGGTTCCCAGTGTAAAAAAAAAACCAACAAAACAAGCAAAATCACAGTAGTCATCAATCACCACACTTCCAGAGAGGCCCAATATGAGGACATTAATGTAGAAGCAGCCCCCTCAACCTTCACCCGTGACTCCAACGCTGCCAGCAGAGAGATGGAGGAATAGACGGAGGGGTATGCGATCAGAGCCTCTCTCTATCCATCCTAAGGGAGCAGAACATTTACATGAGCACCGCCTGTTTTCTCTGGCAGTGTTGTCAGACCTATAGGGCCTACAAAAACCCACTTAGTTATTTCCAATACACCAGAAAATTTGGGTAACGTATTTGTCACATATATGCTTTTTGGTTTTCACATAGATTTGATTTTCCCTTAAATGCTTTTTACTAAATGACCCTCTTAATTAATATGAATAAATCAATTCTAATCTTGTATAAACATTTGCATTTAAAAGAGAAATGAAAGGAGTTGCAAAATGCAACATTGGCATTAAAGGTGCATTAGTAATTTTATTATTTTTTTAAGTTCATTTTTTTTTATTCATACTTTTACAAATAACCTGGAAGTATGTATAAGATTTTAAAAAAATCATTTTATCCATGGTCTCAGCACAAGTGTATTATGTGGCTGAGAAAACCATTTGGAAAACAAGGAGTAAAAAACAAAACAAAAAAAGCATTCAAATGTTCTTGAACCCACCAGCTTAATCTAAATCTTGAATAATTTGTACAAATCTTGCCTAAAGCTCCTTTAAGAATAAAAAGAATAACACACTGCATTACAGTTCTCTCATCAGGTGACGTGAGAAACATAAAACATAAAAATACATTAAAATAAATGTTTATTATAAAAATGTTTTTTTAATTGATTCATTATGTGTAACAAGCTAAACACTTTAGGGTTCTTAACCTTTATTTCTAAATGTTATTCATGTATTTATTTATCTATTTATTTATTTAATGGATGCCTTTTCACTTCTACAACCCCTCAATGTCTTGTCTTCATCACAGAGATGGCATGGTCATAACCTTAATCTGCCCCTCCAAAATATTCTGAAAATGTCTTTTGCAAATCCTACAGAGGGTCCGAAATAAAATGTGCTGCTAATTATGGGGAAATATGCAGCAGCCAAGCACCCAAGGTCCTCCTCCTTCAGGAATGGATTCAGACAGCCAAATCCATCACCGGCACCTCTAGTTAACTCACCACCATTACAGCCCTAACGTTCTGCTCGAGAACTGTCACTGCCAATTGTGCAGCCCTCTGTCAACCAGAGCAGCTCATTTAACCAAGCATTTTTATTTTAATTTGAGCAGGGCTGTGTATTTGATTGAATTTGTGGATGGCTGTTTTTCTTTTCTCATTGTGCCTTGTTGTTTAGGTCTGACAATTACATGGAGCCACACAGGAAGCCATCTGCCAGTGAATGTTATGGAACAGTTGAATGCAAATACACAGACAGGAGTAGATACATTCAGAGCAGCGATGCTGTGCTAATTGCCATTGACAGCCACGTAGCCTAAATCCAGATAGAAGGCAGCCTGGATGTGTAATTTTTTTCATTTTACTTCAACTATGGTGCATTTTTAGAGTGTGGTTGTGGGGATTTGTGCGCATGCAGCCACAATGAGCATTTGTGAAGTCAGCTGAGGATGCTTGGCATGTAATCGGTGTTCCAGTTCATACCAAAGGTGTTCAGTGGGGGAGACTCAAGTTCTTCCACTCCATCCTTGGCAAACCTTGTCTTCATGGAACTCGTTTTGTGTACAGGGGCATCGTCATGCTGGAACATGTTTGGGGCTCTTAGTTCCAGTGAAGGCGAATCTTAATGCTACAGCATAGAAAAATATTCTATACAACTGTGTGCTTCCCACTCGATGGTGACATAAAGTGTGATTGTTAGGTGTTCGCAAACGTTTGGAAATACAGTTTGTTCAGATGGACAGATAAAGCTACACTGCTAGCTCAATCAGCATCAGAGAGCAAAAATCACACTGCGCCCCACCACTTCCCCTTCAAGATGAGTTTTAGCTACAGTATCTCACAAAAGTGATGCTCAAAATCCTCAAACGGAAGGTGCACAAGGCCTCTAACATCCACCAGCTCTGTGATGTCATCATGGAGGAGTGGAAGAGGACTCCAGTGGCAACCTGTGAAGCTCTGGTGAACTCCATGCCCAAGATGGTTAAGGCAGTGCTGGAAAAAAATGGTGGCCAAAAAAATGTTGACACTTTGGGCCCAATTTGGACATTTTCACTTAGGGGTGTACTCACTTTTGTCACCAGCGGTTTAGACATTAATGTCTGTGTGTGGAGTTATTTTGAGGGGACAGCAAATTGACACTGTTACACAAGCTGTACACTCACTACTTTACATTGTAGCACAGTGTCATTTCTTCAGTGTTGTCACATGAAAATATATCATCAAATATTTACAAAAATGTCAGGGGTGTACTCACTTTTGTGAGATACTATACAGACAAGTAACAATGGAAAAACCAATCTAATGTGTCTTAGGAATGTACTGTACTGGAGGAGTGAACACCATTCTTTTCCAAAAAGATATTGCCTTAATTGGTGTTAGATGATGGTTTTAGAATGCGCTATCTACCACCTCACCCCCAAATCTCTCTTAAGTGTTTGATTGAATTGAAATCTGGTGACTGTCAAGCCCATAGTATCATTTTCCCATTAATCAAATGCCCTGTGGATGTGTGGCGGAGTCATCCAGGAAGAGCCCGTTCCCATTAGGATAGAAATGTTTCATTATAGGATAAAGGTGATCAGTCAGAAGAACTTTGTATTGATTTGTAGTGACTCTTCCGTCTAAGTGGACAAGTGGAGCCGAGCCATGCCAGCAAAATGCCCCTACAGTGTGGGACTCCCAAGTTGTGCAACAGAAAAGCATTCACCCTATTAGTGATGGCCATATTGAATTTCGAATCTCAATGATGCCACAGCCCGACGGAAGTCAAGAAAGCAAAATTGGTCATGCTCTTGGCAAAATTGGGAGTCTGTGATCTCATATATGCAAAATAGGGCAGATTGGACTTTCCTCCAAGGGTCTTACGCTGCCCTGTGAAGCAGCATGAGCAGCAGGACAAAAAAGATCTGGTTGGCTGGTTTCACATATCTAGGAACCACATGTTAGCCCCCACCTTTCTTGCTTTGTAGCTGTGGTGTGATAGGGAGAGCTTGACTGCTGGGATTGGATTGGCAGATGACCACACTGGGAAGAAAATTGGAACAAATAAATAAATAAATAAATAGCCATCTCTTCAATGCTGGCTAATTAACAAGTGCTTTGTTAAGGTGATGAGAGGTTTTGCTATTTCACCTAGAACTCAGTAACTGTGCCGGTCACACTGAAATAGTATTGATTATAGAGGTGTTTATTAAAACACTTCTATAGTAAACAATTCCATGATCAATATTATAGCATTTTCCTACTGGCCTCCATCCGTCCATCCATCCTCTACTGCTTATTCCTTTTCAGGGTCATGGGGAAACTGGAACCTATCCCAAGAAGCACCAGGCACTAGGCGGGGTACACCCTGGACAGGGTGGCAGTCCATCGCAGGGCACAATCACGTACACACTCCCACACGCATTCATACACCAGGGACACTTTAGACACGCCAATCAGCCTACCATGCATGTCTTTGGACTGGGCTAGGAATTCCTACAGGCCTTAAATCCACAAAATACATCCAAATGTTCCAATAAGCAACATCAGAACAGATATTATTATTGCTCAAAGGAGATTAATAGATAGATAGATAGATAGATAGATAGATAGATAGATAGATAGATAGATAGATAGATAGATAGATAGATAGATAGATAGATAGATAGATAGATAGATAGATAGATAGATAGATAGATACTTTATTGATGATTAGTCTATGAAGGAAAAAAAAACACAACAACCTATCAATAGTCATTTGACTGAGCAAACAATTACTGAGCCAGAATTTCATGAAAGAATCTGATAGTTTACTTACTAATTTACCATCAACATATAATATCATTTTATTCCACTTTAAATATCCCAATATTTATTCCAAAAATTCATTTTCCTGCCTTCGAGAGAATATGTGCAAAACATATAGGCTTCCTCCATTATGTGAGAGGACCAGTCATGTCTCTACATGCTCCGCCTCCGTCATTCTCCATTAAGGTTTGCCTGTTTCGCATAATATACCTTATATATATATATATATATATATATATATATATATATATATATATATATATATATATATATATATATATATATATATATATATATATATATATATATATATATGATGTAAAAAAGGTGATGTAAACATGATGTAACATGATGTAAAAAAGGTTATATATATATATATATATATATATATATATATATATATATATAAAACCTTTTTCCTTACCTAAGCACTATAATCAAATCATAATTACATCATGTGAAGGCCTGGAATGTCTTTTTTCCTTTTTTTCTTTTAACATCATGTTTTGAAATGACTTTGCTGATTAATGGAAAGGAATTACAGTCCCAAAGCACATCTACTCAGCAGCTGTATTAACCCACCAAATTTTACATTAAGCTGTGCTCTGTAGGTCATGCAGACAGTATAAAATGAAAAGGCTGCAGGACTAGTTTCGGGGTGTCACTACATCATGTGCTGTCAGACAGCCTCTAGCGACTAATTACAGAGCGTCTTTTTGTCTTCGCGTTATAGAACATCCCGTGCCTGTACTCATCTCCTCTGCTTCATGCCTTGTCATTAAAGACACAATGGAGGCTTTTCGGCGAGAGGCAGCGTGCTGCCATTGTTCACTTTGCATTGATACAGCGGGTTAATTTAGACACAGCGGAAGACGTTTGAGCCCACTGTAAACAATTTAGTACAGCACACTGAAGCGTATTACAACAATTACAGTCATTAAACGCTGCCTGAGTGATCAGCGTCGGATGTGTGAATCTGAGTTTTGTCCTGTCCATGCTGACCTATTGGAAGCTATACTCTTATATGGCGCTGTCTCTCGAGTGCAGTGTAATTATATGTGGGTTTTTACCTAAATAATAGTCTCAGAGAGTAGAAATCACAGCTGCCTGTATGAGGTCAGAAAATAGGTCACCTATACAATATATGCACCCTATAAATAGGCCTATTTATGCCTTTTCCAATATTCTGACACTGGGAAGCGCTTCCTATATGCTAATACACTAATATACAGTACATTGTGATATATTGGTGAGTAGTAGAATGAAGAGTAGAGTACAAATGTTGCCCAGGGAGATAATCATATACGTAGACATCCCAAGATGATGCATATCATGATTATAAGACATCATGGCTGCCAAATTGACAAGGTGTTCCATCTTCCAGGGTCTGTTTAGTACAGTTTAGTTCTCCCGCATAGGCAACCCAGGTAAAGTCATGCCCCCGTTTGGAGCGCAGACAAGACACCCACCCGACATGATTCTGATGAAAATATGCCATCAGTACATGTATCCACATACAAACATGTACACATGTTTCACCGTACATGCCCAAACATATCCAAATACATACACATGATCATCGGTTTCAATGCACACACACACACACACACACATCCAGAGAACGGCTGATTTGATTAACTCCCAAGCCTCCATTATTATGTTAGGTAGGTGGTGTAGAATTTCAATGATAATCCATAATGCATGACCTGTTCTGTTGCCATGGCAACATAAATTCAAGGTTACCAGCTTTGCAGGAGCGTAACTGGGCGCTCTGAGGAAATGCTGCTCAAAATTCTGCTCATGGAGGAGGAGCATCAATCAAACTGTCGTAGATTGCAAAGTACTCATAATCAGATGGAATACCTCAGAGAGAGAGAGAGAGAGAGAGGCAGTAACATAGGACAAAAAAAAAAACACTACCGTGAGCTACTTGCATTAACTCTGTCTGAAATACACCTGGTCAATTTGAGCTAATATCGCCGTTTTTGTGCAGTTCCAGGTGACTTGCTCTCACTTCATTTGTTGTTATCTTGCTTGGGCAGGCTGGGATGTGACCTGAGCCTTCTGCTGCCATGGGCTTTGGGGGGCTGGGGGAGGAACAATGGAAATCAATTCTCACCAGAGACCCGACGATCTGCTGCCACCCACAGCCCCCTGCTGAGAGAGAGAGAGAGAGAGAGAGAGAGGGAGTGAGAGAGTTGCAATCTCTCTGCTCTTTGGGCCATGACTGCTTACTTTCGTTTCAGCGACTCAGTGCAAATCCAGCTCAAGCTCACGCTCACCCCCTGCTCTCTGCAAGTGGCTGCCTCGACAAAGTTCCAAGAGGAAATTTAATGAAATAACGCAATGCATTTTTAAACATCTTATTTGACGCTTGAGACCAGTGAATACTCTATCAGGAACATATAAATTCACTCACAGATTTAGCTGTGCTGCAATCAAATGGTGGAGAATAAAACTGGTTTAATGGACTGGATTGAAGCTCCTTTCCCTACCTAACACACACACACACACACACACACACACAATCACACATCTGTCTGGGCTGGTCACTGGTCATTCAAAAAAGTTGGCCTTTCTCCCAGGTCTCAGAATGTGTTCTTCAGGAGGCTTTTGTTCTGTCTTTTCTTTTGTCGTCCTCTGACATATCAAGTTTTCTTTCAGTCTGCCCGAATAGCACAGGACTGGAGGCCTGTGAGGGTGGCAGGGCCATGCACACTGATCCTTACACACACAGCTGTGTGTTCTTGGATTATCCTGATCCTGGACAGACCAGAATCCTTCTTGTCTCGTTCTTCATACATGCCAGACTTGTTGAAAACTGTGATATGAGCATAAACAGCCAGCGCTCCTTGTGAACCGCTCCGTCAGTTTTAATCCTTTGTGTCCATCTAAAAAAATTCATCCCGTGGATATCTGCCGCGAAGATGTGCTATGTTCAATTCCATTCAGCTTTATTTGTATAGCACTTTCAACAATGGACATTGTCCCAAAGCAGCTTTACAGAACAATTCAGTGTATAGATTTTAAATGTATGAATTTGTCCCTAATGAGTAACTCAGAGGCGACGACGGTGAGGAAAAACTCCCCGAGATGATACGAGGAAGAAACCTCGAGAGGAACCAGACTCGAAAGGAAACCCGTTCTCATCTGGGTGACCTATGTGTCCTATTTTCGTATTCATGAGGTTTTAAGTCCACCGATATCAGTCATCTAGTTCTTTGATGATGCACTACCCAGGCTTGATGATGTCTTCATGGTGTGTGTCACATATATTTTCTCAACATTCAAGACAGAGGTGGTGCAGGTTATTCCTGTCTATAAATATTAACTGCGTAAAAATGAATACGACTTGCATTTCCTGGTCCGTTGTAGATAAGCCGAGAAAAATTGCAGCAGCACTCCGAGGGTCCATTTGCATGACGTGCAGTGGGAATGGCCTCAACATCACAAGAAGAGCAAACAAGAACAGCCTATGATGGTATCTTCGGTTTCGAATCAATCCGAGAGCCCACTATGGATTTTAAATAGAACGCCTCAGCCAGAGTCTAAGAATCTTATTTCGATATAATCTCTGATGTGGGGATTTTATTAGACTCTTGGTGTTCTTTTATTCCCCTGGTGGAATAAGAATGAATAGTCAGAAAAGCTTGTTTATCTTTTCTTTTTTTTTTTCTTTTTTATCAGTTCATGTTTGTGAAATCAAAATATGTGTTTGGACTCTGCAATACAGCTTGGTTTATACAGAGCCGTTCTGAATTTCTGGCCAAGTTTCTAAATATGTTTGGTGCTAATTGCATTAGGAAGGACACATTAAGAAAAAAAAGCTTTATGTGGGGTTTCACACTGACCACACGGCTACTTTGGCAACGTATCGTGATGTTTTTTTTTGGGTTTTTTTTTAGATATCTGACTAATGCGTGGAAGAGATTGCTGCTAGGAGCAAGAATTAATTACACGGAATGCCTGAGGACATATTTGCATCACAGACACACATAAATGCAGTAATAAAGATCAAATCTGACTGTCTCTTAAATCATCACCTAACCTAAACTAATAAAACTACCATCTGCCAGAGATTATTGCAGATTATTGAGCCTTGTTTGTGGTGCCTTGAAATCCGTAGTGTGCTTGTGAATTTAATAAGGCTTTAAGATTGGCCTGTTTTATTTTCTTGCACTTTTCTAACCCAGCTTATGTAAATGACAACATCCGGTGTTTCTAAATCATTCAATCATCAACTGATATAAATTAAATAATATATATATATATATATATATATATATATATATATTATTTATTTATTTATTTATTTATTTTTTAAACTGTACAGGTTTTGAGATATGGGTAGTCACATGCCACTGGATCAAATGCTAGAATGTGGTTAATCTGAAATGTTACAGATAAGCTGTTAGATACACCCATGATCTATACAGTGGATATAAAAAGTCTACACACCCCTGTTAAAATGGGAGATCAATCATATCAGATCGTTTCTCACCTTCAGTGTGCAAAGTACACTGTAAAACTGGATAAGTTCATTTAACTGGAAAAATTAGACAAAATTAATTACCTCAAAAAAAAATTTACGTGGATACATCGTTTTCTTTAAGACAAATACACTTAAATATAACAAAAAAATGAACTCAAACTTGTTCTATTTAAGTGTATTTGGCTTAAAGAAATTGATTTATGAACGTAAAAAAAATTGAGGTAATTAGTGTCCTCGAATTTTTCGAGTTAAATGAACTTATGCGGTTTTACAGTGTATATAAATAAAGTTAAAAAGAATCAGAAACTTGTATATGGGGGAAAAGGAGAAGAAGAAGAAAACGTACAATGACCTAGTTGTAGATGTGTACACACCCCTAAATGAATACTTTCTTCAAGCACCTTTTTGATTTTATTGATCGTCTGTTGATCAAGTCTATCAGTGTGGCACATCTTGGCTTGGCGATATTTTCCCACTCTTTCTTGAAAAAAACATTATAGAGCCTCAAATTGTGAGGGCATCTCCAGTGCACAGCCCACTTCAGGTCACCCCACGGATCTTTAGTTGGCTTCAGGTCTAGGCTCTGGACGGGCCATTCAAAAACATTGATCTTCGCTTGGTTAAGCCGTTCCTTTGTTGATTTGGATGTATGCTTCAGGTCATTGTCATGCTGAAAGGTGAAATTCCTTTTAATCGTACTACCTGAATGTTTTGCACTCAAATCGACTGGTATTTGTAGCTATTCGTGATTCCTTTCACAATGATGAAAGCACCAAACAAATTTTGCAATTATGGAATTATTATACCTTTTGGAATTGGTCACTACAGATATTTTGCCACATGGTTTGCGGTGATTTAGTTGAGCTTGGGTGTTTGTTTGTTTTTGGGGAGAAAGGACTTCTGTCTTGCCGCACTACCACATAGCTCAGACATGGGAAGAATACGAGAGATTGTTGTGACATGCAGGGAGTAAAGAGTTCTTGTCAGATATTCCTGCAGCTCCTTTAATGTTATCGTAGGTCTCTTGGCAGCCTCCCAGGTAAGCTTTTATCTTGTCCTTTTGTTAATTTCGGGGGGACGTCCTGTTCTGGGCGATGTCAATGTGGTACTTCACTTGTTGATGATGGTCTTGCAAGGTCTTTGCAGACCATGGCTTCAGCAGCCAGATGAAACCAAGAAGCTGTCAAGAAAATCCTATAGAAACAGCTGATCTGTATTTAGGGTTAATCAGAATCATTTCATTTGGGACAGCTGCATGATAATGACTTTTGTGCATCATTCTGAACACAGCCACATCCCCAATTATAAAAGGTTATTGTAAGTTTTTCCTAATTTTGTTTTTCACTTCATCAGGGATGTGTAGACTTTTTTTATATATATATATATATCCATTGTAACTTCTTTAAGAAGCAAGATTAAAGTAAAAATACTATTTTGCAGAAACTGTTGACCAAAAGATTAGCTGTCAGAAGAGGAAATGAAAACCACATTAATATGTCATACATATATGATCTCTCTTAGAACCCAGGATTGGACTGGATGTCTGTTAGGACCCACGGATGAATGCAGTGTCCGTCGGAACACATGACTGGATGGGTTTAGCTCTGCGGTGAGATTAACGCTACAAGCCTGAGCCGACACTGGGCCTGTTCTCTGCATGTCTACTCTACAACATTCTCCCTTTGATCACTCAGCTGGCATCGGGCCTGGTTCACCCTGTCTGCTTCACGGGATATGATTAAGTACTTTCAGAATAAAATGAATATGTTTGCGTTACCTCACAGGGAGCACGTACAAGTGTGTGTACAAGTGTGTGTGCAGTACACCAGGTTTGAAAAATGTTAGATTGTGTGCATCTTATCTGTCACTCACAGGCCTTGGTTCTATCGGAGTATCTGAGCGGTGCGGAGAGGCAGCGATAGCGATTGATTTTATTAGTACCAGTTTGATTTCCTCAGGGTTATTTCCTTCCTGTCAAAATAAACCAGAAAGCTTTCAAGAGAGCAGGTGACCTAAAAGAGCCAGCCAGCCAGAGTGTGTCTATGATGCAAGCAATTTATGGTCCACACACACACACACACACACACACACACACACACACACATCACACGACTAATATGTATTTACATCATCACAAGGTGTTTTATTGATTTATTTATTTTATTCCTCTGTGTATGAGTATATGAATGAGCCCAAAACAAAACAGACTTTTTTTTTTAAAGTATTAAAAATGGTCAGGGTTTAAATTGTGATTTAGGAGGACTTCTAAGGGAACTTCTCTTTCATAGGTGCCACCAGCATGGTAACATTGCCAGTCCGTTATCATTCATAGTATTCTCAGCTCTGAGATCGTGAACGTGTGACTAGAACCAGTTTTCACTATTACCCTTTTCTCTCCTTTTACACTCAGCAACCGCTGCATCCGCAAAGCCACCGATATTACAGACCCCTCTCAGCCCTGTCATGGACTCTTCACACTCCTGCCAACTGGCAGAAGGTACAGGAACACCCGTGCCACCACCAGCAGACTCTGCAACAGTTTCCTCGCTGAGGCAGTCAGATTACTCAACACCTTGCTGCCTCCCAACGCTCACCTGGGCTAACCACCTGACCCAGTAAGACTCATACCACTGCACACCGCACTTTACATAGCTGCGTTAGTTACTTTATTATGCGTCTGACAATATTGCTTCTAAACTTATTGCTTTTACACTATGAAATACTTGAAGCCCATAGTCTGTTTATCCGTTGTTCTGTTTTGCATGTTTAATGTCCGGCACTTGTCTCACATTGCTATATAGTGCACTTTAAGTAGTCTTGCGCACTGTGTCACACAGTGGTCTGATCTATATTAGATTTATAGTGGAATGACAATAAAACCCACCTGACTGGGCCAAATTCAACGTTGCAGGGATTTTTTTGGTCCATTTTTTGGTCCATTTTGGTAAATCAATGATTTACATTTACAACACACTCTCCTTTGTACTCTGCTTCAATTTAACCCCTAGGTGAGGGTTGCAGTTGAATTTTTAGTTTTTAGTTTTCACTCTAAGCACTACACTGCACTCGTAGTTTGGTGAGTCTTTTGCCTGTAGAACGTTCCTCCTATCTCCTTTCTTTTCTTTGCCCTCTCTATTATTTCAGATGAGTAATGAAGACA
>CM022763.1:23344061-23459061 GCA_012411365.1 Ameiurus melas | reverse complement strand
ATAGCAGCGAGTAGATTTCATCTACTCCTCTCACACTTCTCTGCTACCTTCATCTAAACGCATAATGAAATTGTCTCGGTTGTCTACCTGATTTAATGTTGACCGACAACGGCCAAGTCAAAGACAAACGTGGGGAGAAGGGTGTTTGAGTCGAGCTATAAATGGATATATGAACGGCCTGTGCCTCCCATCTAACTGACAGTAGTCTTGACATGATGTTCTACGTTTACTTTCATCTCAAATCACCTGCTAAAGAATGGCATCAGGGGCTTTGCGCTCCCTCCTTCACGTGTATTATTAACCTTAAGACTTTTCCAAGGAGCATGTTTCCTATACGCAAAATTGGACAGTTGAGAAGCATGTGCCGGTCAGAAGAGATGGAGGAAAGGATTTGAAACTTTAGACCGTTTTATAGGACTGGCTACATTCTTAGCCAACACCATGCTTGGCATAGAGAACTATACAGAACAATATGTGTGCCTTGTCTTCTCGGGAACTACACCCACACACTCTTCCAGTCAATTCTCTCTAGGAAATCTTCTCACCATGTTCATTGGGGTTACTGTCGACCAACAAGGTTAGATCCAATCTATAACGCCAATCCACCCAGTTAATCCTGCCTAAAATAGTGTCTAAATATGTTTGCTGTCTCTCCAGGCTTCGCTTGGTGGTTCACCAGCATTCGTTGCACTGTACCAGGCGCTCCCTTCAGACATAGATCTTTAACAGTGCCTCAGGTTTGCAGTGGGTTTGTATTGTGATCCAGATATATTCTATGGCAAAGAGGTGGGGTGGGGGGTGGGGGAGGAGTTAAAAAAGAGGCACATTGGGGCACAGCAGAAATCAATAGGCTTATTATTCTCAACGGTGCTCGCTCTATCTCGCTTCTGCTGAAGTTCAGATTAGCAGGAACGAGCAGAATAGATGCCTCCCACCTCTAACTCTTGTTTTCTAAAGGGTCAATAAGGCTTAACGTTTGCATCCAAATGCTACTCATAGAGAAGGAATGAGCATGCCATTGCAGTGGACCCTACAAAGTTAATGAGACCAGCACTGACCAATCCTGGTGAATTGGAGACTTTAAATTCTTTTGAACTGTGTGTAGGCAGACTAAACTTCATTCTGCTTGTTACTGCTAAATATCTTACACCAGGCTGTATGTTACTTTATGGTTGTTCTGTCTTTCCTTTGACAACAGTATTTAGTTTCTCCTGTGCGCCTTTCGTGCTATTTTTGCTTGAGGTTAGAGACAGATTTCGATGTCTTCTAGAGTCGGACGAACGGACACGTTTCAGTGTTACTGCGGTAAAAATCGATCACTGTTTCGCAACACCCACTCATGCAAGAAAATGGCATTTCTTATTCATGTTTGCAATTTTGCAAATTCAAAAACATCGCTCCGTTACTGTTCGGTGAAAATTTCAGCACGGTGTGAGACTGTCTCGCGTGTTAATGTTTAGATGAGTAGTAGTTTAAACGTTTGAATCCATCGGTGACTTTAAGAAAGCCTCGTTCAGTAAAGCCTCCCGTCCGTTCCTGATTAATTGAAGTGAACTCTACTCCAAGTATGTCATTGTGCCTCGAAAGAAAATATGCATCATGGAAGACAGTTTTAAGAGAATTTCAATTTCTCTCAAACACTTTGAGATGGCAAAAAAGAAGTCAGTATGACATGCAGGCCTCCCCTGTATATATAATAATGCAGGACACCAGGATATTCTTACCTGAATTTTCCCCAAATGTCCAATTAAATGTGGGGTCATTGCTTACAAATGTTTAAGAGTGTAGCAAGGACCAGCATGGCTTCTTTCTAGTTAGCCCTCTTCATTTGGTATTCAGTAAAATAAAATCTTAAGACCTGGGGAATTTCCACAAGAAAACTCCACTGCCCCGTCTTTAACCTATAGCTCTGTACAGCTGTAGCCCTCATCTATCCGTCGTGGTCCTTGAGGACTGCAATCCAAGGACAATGGAGGCAAACACTGAGTGTAAAGCAGCAGAACCTCTTCAAACAGCCAGCCAGCATGAGAGCAGATCAGGGCCTCCGACAGCTGCCCTAAGCCCCATCCACTTCTACTGAGGGGGCTGTACCTAATTCCTGAGGCTGCTTAGTGTAAGCCTTTTTTCTAGGCCTAGTTTTTTTTCTCTCCTTCCTCACGTCTTCATTATCTCAGTTCTTTTAAAGCAAACACAGAGTGTGACTAAACTGCGTCTGTTGAGCACCTTGAAACAAAAATAACGCGCATGTGGAGCAGACACGCTGGCAATGGATACAGCTCATGCAGCTGACATGTCTTCTGTTTCACTGCCTCCTTCATCCTGTCTCAAACACGGTACTGCCTAGACACCTTTCAGTCATTAGAGTCCTCCAGCACATATAAAAAACCTCTTTGATGGGGATCTTGATTTCCTGCTTCTTTTTTTCTCTCCCCTTCTCGGCTCAGCTGGATTTGGCCCCCACTGAGAGCAGAGCCCCATGCATTCCCTGGCCATGTACCTACTGTACCAGCACACTTACTATACCGAGCCCCACACTGGCACACACATAAAGCAATTGGACATGCTCTATAAATTGTCACCCACATCCTTCCAGCCGAGGATGGAAAAACAAAATGGCAGGGGTTTAGTCAGAGGGGGCACAACAACTGGAATGCAGTCCACTTGAGGAATAGGGGGATATTCAATACATATCAGCAGCTGGAAGCTTTCAAAAAGACATGTGTCTCTCTCTGTGTGTGTCTGTGTGTGTGTGTGTGTGTGTGTGTGTGTGTGTGTTCTTTAAAATGAAGGAAAAGTATGAGATATCCTCTGTCTGTCTAGGTTAGGTTCCAGGCAAGTTTTATATTGAAGACCACGTCTTTTATTGTTCAACCTTTTGATCTTTTGTTCAAGCAAATCACAAAAAATACTCTGCTGTCATGGATATCAAACAATTGCAAACACAAGACAGGGTGTAAAATATAGGTGTGCAACAATTATTGACACCCTTTTAGTCAGTACTTTTGTGCTACCTCCCTTCGCCAAGATAACAGCTCTGAGTCTTCTCCTATAACGCCTGATGAGGTTGGAGAATACATGGTGAGGGATCTGAGAGCGTTCCTCCGTACAGAATCTCTCCAGATCCTTCACATTTCGACAGATCCTGCCATGACCACTGGGATGGTCATGGCAGGACCTTGATTTTGTGGTCAGTAATTGATTGATTTTGATGTATGTTTTGGATCATTGTCCTGCTGGAAGATCCAATCTTGGCCCATTTGAAGCTTTCTGGCAGAGGCAGTCAGGTTTTCATTTAATATCTGTTGATATTTGATAGAGTCCATCTGGCAGAAAGACAGCCCCAAAACATTAAAGATCCACCTCCATATTTAACCATGGTCATGAGGTACTTTTCCATATGGCTACCTCTCTGTGTGCTCCAAAACCACCTCTGGTGTTTATTACCAAAAAGCTCTATTTTGGATTCATCTGACCATAGAACCCAAGTGGAATTCCTTAATTATTGCCCTGATGGTGGAAATGGGCATTTTCAATGCTTCTGCTATTAGTTTTGGAAACTTTCTGACCCCAAGACACAACTGACTTCTGCAGTTCTCCAGCTGTGATCCTTGGAGATATTTTGCCCACTCGAACCGTCCTCTTCACAGTGCGTTGAGACGATATCGACACGCGTCCAATTCCAGGTCGATTCATAACATTTACAGTTAACTGGAACTTCTTAATTATCGCCCTGATGGTGGAAATGGACATTTTAATTACTTGTGCTATTTTCTTATAGACACGTCCCATTGTGTGAAGCTCAACAACCTTTTGCCCACATCACAGATATATTCCTCGCTCTTACCCATTATTGTGAGTGATGAAGGGAATTTGGAATCTGTGTTACTTCATATTTACACCTCTGTGAAACAGGAAGTCAGGATAGAACAATTTCCTGTTCCTAGTCATCCAGGTGTACTAAAATCATTTTGAAATATCAGTGGGTATATACTTCTAATATTTTTTTTTCATATAAATTCACAGCATGGCCAATAATATATATATATATAGGGCTCACGGTGGCTTAGTGGTTAGCACGTTTGCCTCACACCTCCGGGGTTCAATTCCTGCCAGGGCCGTGTGTGTGCGGAGTTTGCATGTTCTCCCCGTGCTGCGGGGGTTTCCTCCGGTTTCCTCCCCCAGTCCAAAGACATGCATGGTAGGCTGGTTGGTAAATTGTCCATAGTGTATGAGTGTGTATGTGATTGTGCCCTGTGATGGACTGGACTGTCCAGGATATATACAGTGGTGTGAAAAAGTGTTTGCCCCCTTCCTCATTTCCTGTTCCTTTGCATGTTTGTCACACTTAAGTGTTTCGGAACATCAAACCAATTTAAACAATAGTCAAGGACAACACAAGTAAACACAAAATGTAATTTGTAAATGAAGGTGTTTATTATTAAAGGTGAAAAAAAATCCAAACCATCATGGCCCTGTGTGAAAAAGTGATTGCCCCCTAAACCTAATAACTGGTTGGGCCACCCTTAGCAGCAACAACTGCAACCAAGCGTTTGCGATAACGTGCAATGAGGCTTTTACAGCGTCCTGGAGGAATTTTGGCCCACTCATCTTTGCAGAATTGTCCTAATTCAGTTACATTAGAGGGTTTTCGAGCATGAACGGCCTTTTTAAGGTCATACCACAACATCTCAATAGGATTCAGGTCAGGACTTTGGCTAGGCCACTCCAAAGTCTTCATTCTGTTTTTCTTCAGCCATTCGGTGGTGGACTTGCTGGTGTGTTTAGGATCATTGTCCTGCTGCAGAACCCAAGTTCATTTCAGCTTGAGTACACGAACAGATAGTCGGACATTCTCCTTCAGGATCTCTTGGTAGACAGCAGAATTCATAGTTCCTTTTTTCACGGCAAGTCTTCCAGGTCCTGAAGCAGCAAAACAACCCCAGACCATCACACTACCACCACCATATTTTACTGTTGGTATAATGTTCTTTTTATGAAATGCAGTGTTCCTCCTACACCAGATATACTTGGACACACACCTTCCAAAGAGTTCCACTTTTGTCTCATCGGTCCACAGAATGTTGTCCCAAAAGTCTTGGGGATCATCAAGATGTGTTGTGGAGAAATTGAGACGAGCTTTGATGTTCTTTTTGCTCAGCAGTGGTTTTCTCCTTGGAACTCTGCCATGCAGGCCATTTTTGCCCAGTCTTTTCCTGATGGTGGAGGCATGAACGCTGACCTTAACTGAGGCAAGTAAGGCCTGCAGTTCTTTGGACGTTGTTGTGGGGTCTTTTGTGACCTCTTGGATGAGTCGTCGCTGCGCTCTTGGGGTGAAACCACTTTTTCACACAGGGCCATGATGGTTTGGATTTTTTTTCACCTTTAATAATAAACACCTTCATTTACAAATTGCATTTTGTGTTTACTTGTGTTGTCCTTGACTATTGTTTAAATTGGTTTGATGTTCCGAAACACTTAAGTGTGACAAACATGCAAAGGAACAGGAAATGAGGAAGGGGGCAAACACTTTTTCACACCACTGTATCTGGCACCCTGTCCAGGGTGTATCCCGCCTTGTGCCCGATGCTTCCTGAGATAGGCTCCAGGTTCCCCGCGACCCTGAAGAAGGAGTAAGCGGTTGAAGATGCATGGATGGATGCATATATTGATATATATTTAAACCTGTGTTGTGTTTGCAATTGTTTGATATCCATGAAAGCAGAGTATCTTTGTGATTTTTTTTAACAAAAGATCAAAAGGTTAAACTATAAAGACCATTTTTCACAGCCTTCTTTGTTCATATTTATCAAGGGCGCCAATATGGGTGGAGGGCACTGTATTTACATTTTGTAGCTATTTAGATGTGATGTTTATGGAAAATTCTCAAACACTTCCAAGCATGTTATGCTTTCACCATGTTAGATATTCTGCATTGTTACCAGCCCACCCAGAAATAACTTGCTTGGGCGTCTCTTGTTTATGGATGTCTTCTTCCAGTTTGTTACTGCTCTGAGATCAGCTGATGGGCAAAGAACACATTCCATGAGTAGTCGAGATACAGCTGAGAATCTCAGACAGTCGCAGAATTCCATGTCTTCATGGGGTCTTTAGGAGACACATTCCCGTGTTTAGCCTTTGTGAGTAATTTTACCCTGCCTCTGTGTGGCATCCCACAGACTAAAGCACGTCGGTGCCCAACATGACTTGACACGTTTTAATGGCTTTTATGGCACAGGGTGGCATTTTAGATGGAAAATTCCCCCCCAAAACAAACCATGAAGCATTGGAGTTTTCAAACAAAATATTTCCTACTGATTAAAACCTCATTTTATTTATTTCTTTTGTTTTTCTTTTATTTTTTGATGGCAGTCATAAGAAATAAAACATCAGAAAACGGGCTTATTTTGTTTGTTTAATCGTTTTCCAGTCTGTCCTAGCTACGAAATGTGATCAGAGAGAACACTCCTGTCTTTTATCTTCAAATGCATGCTTTTAATTATCTTTATAAACAGTAACAGGTGGTTTGGAGAGAGTCGAAGAGATCGCATTTTCTTTCTCGCCGACTCTCTTGAGTCCTCAGTGTGTGGAAAACAACAACAACCAAAAAAAACCCTCCTCATTATTATGCGAAAGAGGGTTTTTTTTTTGTAATAACTCTCCAACACCCAGACCCCGAGGGGTCAACTGGCTTTAACGGCCCATTTACAAGGCAGCGTACTTTCATTTCAATTAACCAGGTCAAATCTTGCTTCATATCTGCAGCTTCTTCGCTACTCTCCTCAAACACACTTAAGCCTTGTGACCTCATTATTGCAAATTGAAAACAAAAAAGTATCAGCGTCGTACGGAACCAGAGATTCACGGTGTCCGAGTCCGAAAAGCGCCGATATCATTTCAATTGAGAAAACACAAGACAAAGGTTCATGCGGAAGTCACTGATGTTGTCTTCTGCATTCAGCTCCTTCACTATCCACCTTCCCTTTCCTAATCTCCCACGTAATAATTTAACAGCACTGTCCAAGAGAATTAATCGTCTCTAATAGACTGGTCGATAAGAGGATGTACTGTACGTTGTACCTCCCCTAAAACCTCCCTCGACCCATTCATCCAGATGTAATTCTGCTGGTTTAACATGGATTTGTCAACTGCTCCGACTCAACCATCAATCTAACAGCAGTGGGCACTGCCTCTTATCAAGCAACCCCCCATCTTCTCTTCCCTCTGTGCATGAAAATGGAAAACAAGCCAGCACAAATAGTCTGGCTAAATTATTACGAACACTCATTTCTCTTCCCTGTTCTACTCTAATATAAGGTGCTGTGAATCACTGCATCTTCAGCAGGCAATCTGGCTAGAAAGCACACATTTGGAGCAACACTTCAGATGTCCTCGGAGTATTTTTCTTACTATTATAACGTTTTAGGCCAATCCATGAAATACATATTTGATATTCTTGTGACGCTTATGTTTCAGCTCGCCACTGTATTCAGAGTCTGCAGTGAAGTCTAGAGTTGTCCAGGTCATTCAAGGATTATTCATCTCTAGTCGTGGGATTTTGAGATGTTGAGCCCAACTTGCTAAGATTTGTGCTGTGCGAAATTCTGAAATGATTGTGTTTTGAACATTTAGTGCATTTTTGTGAAACTCCTGTAAAAGTACTCCGGTAAAAGTGGCTCCTTTCTGGTTTGATCAATTCGAGACATTTCTATTAAATGAATGCGATTCGTACATTTACTTAGAATGTGCTTCATAGATGTCTTCATAAAACATTTTTCTATTCGTCCATTTTCCGTGCCGCTTGTCGTACACAGGGTCTTGGTGGAGCCTGGAGCCTATCCGAAGGAACTCGGGGCACAAGCTGGGGGACACCCTGGACAGGGGGCCAACCTGTTACAGGGCACAATCTCACACCCATTCACATGTTACAGACCATTTGGAAATACCAATTTGCCTACAACACGTGGCTTTGGACTGGAGGAGGAAACCTGAGTACCAGAGAAAACCAGAGAAAACCCCTGATGCGCGGGGAGAACACGCAGACTCCGGCTCCTTCAATGCGTAATTGTAAACACGTGAACAGAAACATTTCTGCAATATTCGTTTTTAACTAACTTGGAACCATTTCTAGTTTCAGAAACTCGTGTACGCAAATTCCACCGATGGTTCCCTTACTCGTCCAATTTCATCTTAGATTCATGCCTGGATGGACGGTGTGTCAAATTGAGCAAAAAATATTATTTAAAAAAAAAAAAAACTTTTTAAAAAATGCTTGTTCAAAACCAGTATCATCAATAATTTGTATCAACTTTGTACTACGATATCGATAATGGAGGTTTGGGGTGTGACTCAGAGGCTCAGATATGGATCTTTCCTAGCTCGTTAGTCCTTTGAATAATAGGTGCATTTGCATACAAGAGGCACCACCAAGCGTCTTGGGCGGACAGGATATTCTAATGTGGATGAGAGCATCGCACATTTTATTACGTAATTTCATATCAACCCTAAACCATGCCAGGCATAGATTTATTCATTTTAATAGGCTGACCTATTTGCGCACTAAAGTGAATAAAAACTGTGCTATAAATAGTAATTACGCAACTATACATGATGTTTCATGTATTTTAAAAATCGGTCTTTTTACAGATTTTCGCAGCAACCCCGGGCAATGGTACCTCTTCATTATTTTGATTGAAACGTATGTCCCCCCCCCGTCCCCCCGTTAACTTCTTTCCTCAGATATTAGACAACTCTTCCAGATCGTCCTTAGAGCTTGGATACTTTTAGTGATCCACTAAAGTTTAGTGAATTTAGTGATTAAGGGCCATTATAAAGCTAAACATCATTAGATCAAATATATATTCAGAACATTGCGAGAATGTTCAGAACTTTGTAACGTTAGAGGTGAATCCTTTCTGAATGATCTAAATGCCTCGGACATCACCAGCTAGGATATCACCCTGTAACCCTAAACCTAAGTGATAACTAAATAAGAAGAAACAAACCAGCATGACTTTGGGGCACTTATTTCACAATTTCTCCGTAACACTATCCGTGTTACTTTTTCAATATCATTCAGAAACATTCTGAAGTGCCTTTTTGCTTTTGGGCCATTTCTTTAGGCAGGTTTTCAGAGAACAAACACCAGAGAATGAAGTGCTCCACGAATGATGCTTTAGGCTGAGGCTTGTGTCACCTAGACTCTCCTGGAGGTTTCAATTTCTGTAGGTTCCTCTGTACTTCTAATAAGAGCCTTTCTGTAATGGGTAAGATTAATCCCTGCCTCCTTGCCACTACAGACGGGTGGAGGGGTTTTGCCGTATAATGGCTGCCATCCATCATTTAGGTCTGTGCTTCATGTCAATGGCTGTGAGGTAATGCTACTTTTACCACTGGAAATGGCACAGAGAGTGCTGTGACACAAAATATTGGGTGATTGGGCTGAAATAGCCTATGGAGAAGACAACGTACGTACGTATATAATATTTGTTTTTCGAAATGAACTGAAACAACGCGGCTTGATTTCGCCCCACACTGGGATATGTTAAAGAATGATTAGCAACATGTTTTGCACGCCCAGAGCATGAACACCAATCTTGGCTGTTTCTTCATTCTGATGTTAAACAACCGCAGACTGTACGCTTTGAAGCGGCTCTGAAATAATCCTGATGACAAAAATCTCCTTCGCCTGAAAACATGTGCTGCACAGGAAGGGTAAAAATATATTCTTTTTGAGATCAGGAAACAGGAAATTGGATTACAGGCTTGCTATGGTTCACTTTATGACATGCAAACCATAGGAATAACGTGGAAAGGAAGTCGCTAGCTTTCCCCTCCCCCCTTTCCTTCAGGATAAGCTTCACCAGCAAATAACAGACGGCTAGAGGAACAGACCTGACGCTCACTATGCATTTACAGACAGGAGTCTACTTCTAAGTGTGAAACATAAATAACGGAGTCTGGTAAAACTTACTTTCCCCATTTAAATTCCATTTTGAGATAACACAAAAGGAGAGAATGACTGACGTTTCAGGAAAATTGGAAGGAGATACTTAAAAGGCAAAGACAACTCTCTGATATGGAGAGCTGGGAAATAGTGGTCTATATGTGCATATTTTACAGCCTTGAACTAGCAAACCAATATTCCATTTCAGTTTATCAGCTTTTCCTGATGACCTGTTATGTCATTACAGGTGCAGCTCAAAAAAATTAGAATATCGTGGAAAAGTTCGTTTTTTTTTTTCGTAATTGAATTCAAAAAGTGGAACTTTCATAGGTTCTAGATTCATGACACATAAAGTGAAATATTTCAAGCCCTTTTTTTGTTTTAGTCTCGATGCTTACGGCTCACGGAAATCAAAACTCCAGCATCTCAAAATATTAGAATAAAGAGTTTATAACACAGAAATGTCGACCTGAGAAGACTCTAATCAGATCATTAACTCAAAACACCTGCGAAGGTTTCCTGAGGTTTTAATCTCTCAGTCTGGTTCTGTACTCAAGCACAATCACGGGGAAGATGAAAGTAAATGCTGCCTTTCATTTGGAAATCAAGGTTCCAGAGTCTGGAGGAAGAGTGGAGAGGAACAGAATCCGAGCTGCTTGAAGTCCAGTGTGAAGTTTCCACAGACAGTGATGATTTGAGGTGCCAGGTCATCTGCTGGTGTTGGTCCACTGTGTTTTCTCAACACGAGACTCAATGCAGCGTCTACCAGGAGATTTTAGAGAACTTCATCCTTCCATCTGCTGTCGAGCTTTATTGAGATGCTGATTTCCTTTTCCAGCAGGACATGGCACCTGCCCACAGGACCAAAACTGTAACATTTTCCATTAACATTAACTGTAACTGGTTTACTGACCATGGTATTATTGTGCTTGAGTGTCCAGCCGTCTCGCCTGACCCGAGCCCCATAGAGAATCTATGAGAGACACCAGACCCGACAATACAGACGAGCTGAAGGCCGCCATCAAAGCAACCTGGGCTTCCAGAACACCTCAGCAGTGCCACAGACTGATCGCCTCCATGCCACGCCGCACTGATGCAGTAATTCATGCAAAAGGATTAAAACCCCGACCGAGTATCAGCACATAAATGAACATACTGTTCAGAAGGTCGACATTTCTATATTATAAATTCTTTACTCTAATATTTTGAGATACTGCAGTTTAGATTTCCATGAGTTGTAAGCTGTAAGCATCGAGATTAAAACAAAAAAAGGGCTTGAGATATTTCACTTTATGTGTAATGAATCTACAATATATGTAAGTTCTGCTTTTTGAATTAAATAACGGGGGAAAAATTACCTTTTCCACGATATTCAAAAATTTTTTGATGCACCTGTATACCTGAAGGAGAACCGGGAAAGAATTTGATTGAGTGACTGCTTAAGATTTATTTATTTTCATATGTGCTCCTTAAGGTACCATTTTGGATTGTTTTTCTTCAATTTAGGACAATCACCAATTTAAAGCTTCAGCAGAGGTGTACAACCAGCTCCACAAAATGCTGGTATCTTCTGCATGAAGAACCTTCAGAGCATCTCTCAGGAATGCCCAGGAACAAATCTTAACACAACAGTTCTCTTTTTTTTTTAACAAACTCCCCATTCGATCATGTTGCAGTGCTATTTTCTCCTCAGTTTGGTGCCAATTCCCATCCGCCAGTTAGCTCTAACTTAACATACAGCTATCAACATCAGCTATCGACTGGGGAAAGTGTAGGTTAACACACCACATCTCCTCGGAGACACATGAAGCCTGCATAACACACTCAGAGGTAAGAGCTGTCTGCCTTCTTCCGCATACGTAAGCTCACAGAAGCCCACAATGAACTAATGTTGCTGTGATTAACAGGGGAGAATGTATTTGCACCCAAATAAAGTCTGTAACTTTTCGTACGGATTCATTGTGTAAATTGCAACAAATTTGTAAGTCTGAGAGCTGAAAAAAGATTAAAGCCGTACATTTAAGTGATAGCCACTTTGTCCGTTTCTAATGAAGATTTTAAAACACTATACAATACTTTCACGTTCATGTATCATTTTTTTCATCCCTTTCCCACCTCTGTATACTATAGCATGGTTTTTGTGTTTTTTTTAAAGGAAAACTAGCTGAAACACATTGCATATGTAATACTATACTTATGATGTCATCTAGGTCATAGTGGAGACATTTAATGCTGATTGGTATTATGGGTAATGTAGGAAACCTTCAACCAAGGTGAAAACAGTAAATAAATAAATCAGTGACAAATGTTTAAGCTAAATTAAAAAAAAAAAACTCTCATTTCATGATCATATATTAATATAAATAACATTCTATATCAATAAAAAAATATAAATAATTCATCCAAGATCATTGTGCCATCTTACAATGACCAACATCTATACAAACAGAATATCATTAATGAATGGCACGTGTCGCAGTAACCTCTTTTGCATAATTGTAATATTTTATCATACGTCCTTATGAAAAAAACATGCTAATCAGATCTCATCCACATGCCTCCTCCCTTCCCCCGTCCCCTTCCCCCTCCCCCTTCCCCTCAACACTGAGCCTCAGTCTGGTTCATCAGGTTCAATTCAGGCTCATTAGAGCCAGTCAATGGGTGCGTAAGTCCCTGCAGTTGGGGGAAGGAACGGCCTGCTGCTGCCTCTGTTTTTTTGCGTGTCTACTCACTACTCATATGCAGTGTCCAGACGGATGTACAGCAGACTGTAAGGGTGGTAGGGTGGAATATGTCATGCACAGTGACCCCCTAACCAAATCTATCTCAGAGACCCCCTAACAAAATCTATCTATCTATCTATCCATCTATCTATCTATCTATCCATCTATCCATCTATCTATCTATCTATCTATCTATCTATCTATCTATCTATCTATCTATCTATCTATCTATCTATCTATCCATCTATCTATCCATCTATCTATCCATCTATCTATCTATCTATCCATCTATCTATCCATCTATCTATCTATCTATCTATCTATCTATCTATCTATCTATCTATCTATCTATCTATCCATCTATCCATCTATCTATCTATCTATCCATCTATCTATCTATCTATCTATCCATCTATCTATCTATCTATCTATCTATCTATCTATCTATCTATCTATCTATCCATCTATCTATCCATCTATCTATCCATCTATCTATCTATCTATCTATCTATCTATCTATCTATCTATCTATCTATCTATCTATCTCTATCTATCTATCCATCTATCTATCCATCTATCTATCTATCTATCTATCTATCTATCTATCTATCTATCTATTTATTTATTCAATTAAATTCTATTTTATTTGTATAGCATGTTTAACAACGGACATCGCCTCAAAGCAGCTTTACAGACATATATAAACACCGGATCAAGATTTGAAGTGTGTGAATTTATCCCTATTGAGCGAGCCGGTGGTGACAGTGGCGAGGAAAAACTCCCTGAGATGTTAGGAGGAAGAAATCTTGAGAGGAACCTGACTCAGAAGGGAACCCGTCCTCATCTAGGTACCGACGGATCGTGCGAAAATAAAGTGCATATCCTATCTACAGAAATTATCATGAGGGTTTAAGTGTTGAGTTCGTGAGGTTTCTTTTAGGATCCAACTAAATTCCTTCAAAACATTGCTGACGGATTCAAACTGTCCTAAGCAATATATATATTTTTAAAAACCGCACACTTCTCTACAGAATTCACACACGATTCTGACAATGCCGCCAGTTGAACAGATACAAACAGACCTGCTTTTTTGAAAGCTTGTGCCAGCAGGAGGTTTTAACCATCATGCAATGCAGGTTTGAGTAACGTTAATTAACATGATACACATAGGCAGCACACTGTTCTGTACAAACTAGCCTACAATTTCTTTTCTTTTCTTTTCTTTTTCTTTTTTACATATTGTGCATATTTACATGGATTGTCCATGGTTTTTTTTAGCGTTCTTAAAATGAACGTTCTGCGTCATGATTAAAATAAAATCTTCCTGGAAAATCACACGATTAAAACAAAATGCCGCCTAAAATCTGCAGATAAATTAGTAACAGCACTGTAAAGGGCCTTTCAGACTGAGCGCGAGGCGGACAGTGCCTTCACACCGAACGCAAAACTATCGATCACCTTCGGCTAATTCAGGCCTGCGCGATAGGTGGCGCTGAGCGAGAATGCATTTTACGCCTGCACACTAGGTGGCGCAACCCACTATTCAACATTCACTTAAATTCACTTCAAACAAAGCACACAAACGGGTAAGAAGCACAGAAAAAGAACGAAAATGGATTTGATAATGGACTTCGCTGCGACTTTTATCAAAACGTTCTCTGTTCTCAGACACCAGTGATAACAAGAACTCAACATCCATTCTCTTCTCTCTTGCAGAATATTTTTCTTCAGTGTTTACACTGGTTTTCAAAACAGCTTTCTGTGCTATAGCGCCACCAATCTCGCCCTTTTATGCAACAACAGTGGGTCTCAAGCTCTGGTAGTACGTGTTCCATCGTGGAGCGACAGGTAAATAATCGACGACGGTCGGGAAAAGAAATCTCACTTTGCCTGCTGTGCCCTGGTGTGAATAGCTCCATAAGGATCTATTGTTTCGATTCAAGCCCGTCATCGCGTCATACATTCGCACCACTTAATCGAGCTCAGTGTGAAAGGTGTTAGGTGGCTACGGTTGTCAACTTTAATCATCACCAGTTCCTGATTTATGGAAAACCTAGTCATCATTGTTGCAGTGTCAGTTCCCTAGCTTTCTCGGTCACGTGAGATCGAAATCTTACCAGAAACTTATGAACTTGGGTGAAGTAGCTGAGGTTGGGGAACGGCACAGGAGTTGAATTAGTTGGTCAGCATGTTTGCCTTGCACGGCTGTGGTTGGGGGTTTGAATCCCAACCCCCGCCCTGTGTGTGCACGTTCTCGACGTGCTTCAGGGGTTTTCTCTGGGTTATACGGTTTCCTCCACCCAGTCCAACGACATGCGTTGTAGGTTGATTGTCCATAGGATGTGAATGGGTATGTGAATGCGTGTAGGATTATGCCCTGCAATGTGTCGGGACTGCATCCAGTGTGTCCCCTGCCTTGTGCCCTGAGTCCACCGGGACCGGATCCAGGCTCCCCTACAACTCTGTGTAGGATGAGCAGTATGGAAAATAGATGGATGGAACTTCTTGTCCATGTAGCCCTGTTTTATTTCCAGGGACATAGTGGTAGAGACAGAGATCTGAATAAGTGGAACGGCATTGCTCTACAGCTCTAACCTTGATGTAAAGTTCACGTGGGGCGCTTGTAGGATCTGTGTAAACTTCAGAATTATTCCACTATATTTCTCTGTCACTTTTAATTCCAAGGACGTTTCCATGCGTGTTCACTTAAACAAAGTGTTGAATGCCCTGGGTGGTGTCTCTGACCCACTCGAGGTTGTGGATAGAGTTACCTGCCGGTTGCTCTGAAGGAGTGTTCTGCGTGTTTGCTGCGCTCCTGTTCGAGCTCCTTCCTCTCTCCAGGCACCAGGTAATTAACTGGAATGTCAACACGAGATGAACTGCGGTGAAATAATAGCTTCTTTTATCTATAAGCTGTGATCATTATCTTTGTATTTTTCTTTTTCTCCCCATCTCCGCCGCTTCCTCCCACTGCGTGCACCGTCCACACCATTGTCTTATTTGTGCAAAATTGATGACATCCTCTACTTACCTTTAAATTAGCCTGCCCTAAGGGTGGAGTGCTCTGAAGAGGCGTGCGGAGGAGCGAGAACTTCAATTTTCGAGTAGCGAAGAGCAATTTGTGAGTAAGCCCCTGACAGCTTACTAATTCAACACTTCAGGAAGGGATGAGTTCAAATCAGTGCACTGTAAATACAGTCTGGGGGGTATATATATATATATATATATATTAAAACCTAATCTTAGATTAGAAGTTAAACTTTTTGAGCCTACGTGACTTCATTTGACAATTTCAGAAGAGGAATTTAGCTATAAAACGAAGAGATCCGTACAATAAAAGGCGTGAAATACAGTAAGTGATCGATGATGTATTGATCATGGTATGCAATACCAGAATTGATCACGAAAAAAAAAGAAAAATATCTCAATATATGTGTAGGTTCTGCAAGTGTTTAAATTTGAAATAAAATGATTCTAGGAGCGCACGGTGGCTTAGCACGTTCGGTGGTTCGATTCCCACCGTGGCCCTGTGTGTGTGCGGAGTTTTCATGTTCTCCCCCGGGGTTTCTTCCGGTTTCCTCCTCCAGTCCAAGCAACACGCATGGTAGTCTGATTGGCGTGTCCAAAGTGTCCGTAGTGTATGAATGGGTGTCTGAGTGTGTATGTGATTGTGCCCTGCGATGGACTGGCACCCTGTCCAGGTTGTACCCCGCCTTGTGCCCCATGCTCCCTGAGATGGTAAATTATGTGACCTGTATATTATAATATGGAGCTGTGTGATATATATATATATATATTTTTTTTCATGCCTAGAATAAAAAGCTTAAGATTTAAAGTAAGCCCATTTCATCTGTAAGATGAACAGGTAGAGGATAGATGGCTCTTACATGACCTTGCAGAGTGGTGCATAACTACTTCTCATTGTCAGGCTGAGTGCACAAAATCTAAAGCCATTACAGCCACAGCATCTCTTTCGACAGCTAAGCAGCACACAGTGGAAACTAGCTAACTCTCAGAAAATAAAACTATATGAAACATAATGCAGTTCTACTTTTACACAGTAGGGGTTATGGGATAGATGACCTTTTCTAGTGTGTAGTAGACGTACCGGCGATTTCATATAAACACTAGTTTTTGGACAGATTATTGTTTATTATTATTATGAACTTCGGGGTAATAACAGCATCACACCACCCTGTAATTGATTATTTTCCTATAACAGCATGCCCATTCTAACTTACATAGTAGACGTAATTTTATTCTTATTCTCAATTTCTACGTCTACTTAGGACGTAACAGTATTATAATGCCCTTGAAAGGTTTTTCCGTGCAGCTTCACTTTACTGCATCTGCCACGGTGAGCTCACTTGTATTTTCTCATCTTTGCCAGATGACTATCTGCAATATCGTGCCAAGTCTTTATTCTTATCTTCTGCCGTCACATTTTTCTGCAGTCGAATCACAACGGATTCGGTCGTTCAGCCTGAACCTAACGCGGCGCCAGTCGAGACTACCTCGTCGGAAATAAAAAAAAAAACTGTCCATACTGGTGCACCAAACAGGACAGGCCGTACAGATGATAAAAAAAATAATAATCCAAAAATACAGACTATTTTACGCAGATTGCCATTTGTGTAACTGGCGTGTACATTAATATAACAAGAACACTGTTGTGGATCTTCCATCTTGCCCTTTGCCACACACATATGAAATGTAGAGATATGCCACCTAACGGGCTTGGGTAAATCAATAATTTTGAAAAGGGCATACAAGCACACGCAAGTGGATGTCCACTTTGCTCTTTCTGCCAGTGTCAGAGAGCTGGGGAGAAAACAAAAAAAAGAACTCCCTCCCTCAGGCATGGCAATCCATCAACACAGGACCTGGCCTTCAGACTAAACACACTCTCATTATAGCAGGTCAAGGCCTCGGAAAACCTCTGCATACATGTTTACTATTACCACACAAATGACAAAACAAGTGTGCCGTAGCGGGAAGACAACAAACAGCGACTACCGTACTGAACACACGCTTTGTGGTAGTCCGACTAACACTGCAATTACGCCCAGTTATAGCTTAGCTGATTGATGGAAAAGGAATACGTTAGGCATTTTCCGTAGACGAGCGTTAGACATACAGTGGTGTGAAAAAGTGTTTGCCCCCTTCCTCATTTCCTGTTCCTTTGCATGTTTGTCACACTTAAGTGTTTCGGAACATCAAACCAATTTAAACAATAGTCAAGGACAACACAAGTAAACACAAAATGCAATTTGTAAATGAAGGTGTTTATTATTAAAGGTGAAAAAAAATCCAAACCATCATGGCCCTGTGTGAAAAAGTGATTGCCCCCTAAACCTAATAACTGGTTGGGCCACCCTTAGCAGCAACAACTGCAACCAAGCGTTTGCGATAACGTGCAATGAGGCTTTTACAGCGTCCTGGAGGAATTTTGGCCCACTCATCTTTGCAGAATTGTCCTAATTCAGTTACATTAGAGGGTTTTCGAGCATGAACGGCCTTTTTAAGGTCATACCACAACATCTCAATAGGATTCAGGTCAGGACTTTGGCTAGGCCACTCCAAAGTCTTCATTTTGTTTTTCTTCAGCCATTCGGTGGTGGACTTGCTGGTGTGTTTAGGATCATTGTCCTGCTGCAGAACCCAAGTTCGTTTCAGCTTGAGTACACGAACAGATGGTCGGACATTCTCCTTCAGGATCTCTTGGTAGACAGCAGAATTCATAGTTCCTTTTAT
This sequence comes from Ameiurus melas, assembly GCA_012411365.1. NCBI lineage: Eukaryota > Metazoa > Chordata > Actinopteri > Siluriformes > Ictaluridae > Ameiurus > Ameiurus melas. The sequence goes on along the minus strand of CM022763.1, from coordinate 23,440,641 downwards.
CACAGCAAGTCTTCCAGGTCCTGAAGCACCAAAACAGCCCCAGACCATCACACTACCACCACCATATTTTACTGTTGGTATAATGTTCTTTTTATGAAATGCAGTGTTCCTTCTACGCCAGATATACTTGGACACACACCTTCCAAAGAGTTCCACTTTTGTCTCATCGGTCCACAGAATGTTGTCCCAAATGTCTTGGGGGTCATCAAGATGTGTTGTGGAGAAATTGAGACGAGCTTTGATGTTCTTTTTGCTCAGCAGTGGTTTTCTCCTTGGAACTCTGCCATGCAGGCCATTTTTGCCCAGTCTTTTCCTGATGGTGGAGGCATGAACGCTGACCTTAACTGAGGCAAGTGAGGCCTTTGGACGTTGTTGTGGGGTCTTTTGTGACCTCTTGGATGAGTCGTCGCTGCGCTCTTGGGGTAATTTTGGGTGGCCGGCCACTCCTGGGAAGGTTCACCACTGTTCCATGTCTTCGCCATTTGTGGATAATGGCTCTCACTGTGGTTCGCTGGATTCCCAAAGCTTTGGAAATGGCTTTATAACCCTTTCCAGACTGATAGATCTCAATTACTTTCTTTCTCAATTGTTCCTGAATTTCTTTGGGTCTCGGCATGATGTGTAGCTTTTAAGGATCTTCTGGTGGACCTTACAGTGTCAAGCAGCTCCTATTTAAGTGATGCCTTGATTGTGAACAGGTGTGGCAATAATCAGGCCTGGGTGTGGCTAGAGAAATTGAACTCAGGTGTGGACAACCACAGTTATAGTATGTTTTAACAAGGGGGGCAATCACTTTTTCACACAGGGCCATGATGGTTTGGATTTTTTTTCACCTTTAATAATAAACACCTTCATTTACAAATTGCATTTTGTGTTTACTTGTGTTGTCCTTAACTATTGTTTAAATTGGTTTAATGTTCCGAAACACTTAAGTGTGACAAACATGCAAAGGAACAGGAAATGAGGAAGGGGGCAAACACTTTTTCACACCACTGTACGCGTCCGTGGTTTCCCCCTGAAGCGTTACCACGAAGGACTGAAAATGAGCTGTAGACGAGGCTGTAAACCCGGACATGCGTTCAGAAACGTTTAACCTTCCTGTTGCGTGATCCCAGCTAACGAACGTTTACGGTTAGCAGAACATTGCGGTTCTAGGACATGTCTGGTTGCAAGAACATTTCATCTGGTTACGTTTATGAATGGTGTTAGGATGCTGTTGAAACATCTGATCTGTAAATAACAGGCTGGGAGCAACGTTCTCGTAACGTTGCAGGGCGAGCGTAGTTCAGACCGCTACGTAAACATTTTCTTTGTAATGTTACAGCCTAACCTTCTTATAACCCCCGTGCTTTACTGAACGATCTGATAACATTTCCTGTTAAGTGGGTTTTTAGATTATTTCTGCACAAGCTTTATTTTCAGACAGGACTGGGCCTCGGAGCTTTTCAAGCCAGCGATAAATACTTGTCATACTATGTTTATATGAAAGAGAGAAGTAGTAGAATGTTGTAATGTATGTGGAGTGATCAGGCATTAGTACTGACAAAGTAACCATGATTTATATATATATATATATATATATCACAAAAGCATACTCGCTTTACTATATACACAGAGGTGTTTGTGTGGTTTTGGAGAACAGTGGTGGATAACCAGCACAACCAAGTGTGTGTGTGTGTGTGTGTGTGTGTGTGTGTGTGTGTGTGTGTGTGTGTGTGTGTGTGTGTGTGTGTGAACAGACAACCACTCACCAGAGTGTTAAGGACACCTTGTTTACGTTCTCGTCGAGAGGCAGAGGGGATTCAGATCTTTAAAGTCGGGGGACATGGAATCATTACAGTATGTATTGCACTTCTGAGGCTGCTTATCTAACCCTGATAACAAACACTCTTCTCCACAGCCACGTTATTTCAACTAGAGAGCGTGGAGTAATGGAAAAACAGAGCGATTCGTAAGTAAAAGACATGTTTCGTTGAGAATCCTTTTGTTGTTGTTGTTGTTGTTGATGGAATACGTGTTAAAACACGACACGTTCTCTTATGAGAAGAAACCAACAATACACTTTGCATGTACACATTTTAAAAGCACTGTGACTTCTGAGCTAAGCCTATATGCCCCAGTAAAAGCTTGGCAGCTGCTTATTCACACAGCTTTACAGCCCCCAGAAACAAAAGTGTGACATAACACTCACAACAGTCCATTTGCATATCTGCTGAACTGTGCTTTGAGTTCACACGTCTAACGGTGGCCATTAGCCAAGCCATGTCCCCCCCAAGACCACCCCCCCCCCAGACCAAAGCTGGCTGGCACATTCCTAATCAATGGCCAGGATGTAGCTCAAGTTAACTCATTTACGTGAATGTGACTCTCCACCCGAACCGAACAGCTACTTCTGAAAGTGTGACATTTGTTTTTCCATGGTTTGCACTTGAAGGTTAAAAGGTTTTTAAAATAAATAAATAAATAAATAAATAAATAAATAAATAAAATGGAGATACAAACTACGTTCCAAAGAAATTCATGCTTCAGTGGAATAATCAGAGATGTGTCTGAAATGAGAAATTTTATTAGTGAGTGTGACTGCCACGGTACTTGGGCCCTGCAGTTACCTAATCCGAATTTGGCCTTTTGTGAGCTGACAAGATTGAAGGAATATCGAACGCACCAGTCTAGGGGCCATTCAGAAGGAATACTTTCCTTCATCTTCAATATCAGATAGTGGATAGTCAGGGTTGGCGTATTGATCCTTCCTTTCTGTGCTGCTGTGGGGGGAGCAGCAGCGGCCAGTCTGTGGACGATAAGCACCAGCCAGGAGATGAGTCATTCCCATCCCGGAGGGCTCTCTTTCTTTCAGTATCTCTCTTCTTTTCTCTTAATCTTTCTTTCCTTCAGTCTCTGATCGGTGTTATAAAAAGTGCCATCTAATTTACTGTAACAAACCAGTACTCAGAGGAAGAGGCTGTAATTGATGGGGGTAGGGGTGCATCAGGTGACACTTAATCTGCCAGTAAGCATTATTTAAAAAAAGAAGAAAAAAAAGAAAAGAAAAAAAGGCGCCGCTTTAAAGCCTCACACCCCACCACAAAAAACTTCTACATTATACACATTTCGTGACATCTTCTGTATTCAATCCTCAGAGAATCTGATGTAAGCGGAACAACCCTGAAATGATTAGCGTAGAAGGAGTCTACAATGTAACAAGCCACGACATGATTGCAGCTGTTCAAATCACAGATAGGTGGTCGCTCTGAAGCAGCTGATCTTTAGCCACCTCAGCAGTAGGTCAGCGATCTGGGCCAGTAGCAGCGTGTCCTGCCGGTGGAAATTAATCTCTAGCAAGATCTCAATATATATCGGTGTAAAAGTGGCCGTGGACTGCCTGCGGGAGGCGCGAGGCAGGGCAGGATCCTCTCGCTGGGTTTCTAATGTGTCACCAAATGAGAATAGCAGCGTGAAGGCAGCACCGTGTTAGTGGTGGCTGGGCAGTGTGATCTCAGAAGGGTAAATGATTGCCCTCTAGGGGACAGACAGAGAGAGAGAGAGAGAGAGAGAGAGAGAGAGAGAGAGAGAGAGAGAGAGAGAGAGAGAGAGAGAGAGAGAGAGAGAGAGAGAGAGAAGCTGCTAGTCAGTGGAAGCTTGGCAGCAGCCTAAGTGTCTGTGATGGCCTGCAGGGGAAAGATCTTCTTGTCCTCCTTGACACAGCCAAGTCCCTTCGTCATGTTCCTTACCGAACTATGCAAACACATGTCCATCAATACGTTCATGGATTCATTAAACAATTAAGGGTCATTAGTAGATGCTTCAAGCTGTATTAAAAGTACAACACACAGCCTTTCGGCCGATGATGTACAGACAGTCCAGTGTTGTGTTTTGAATTGTAAAAGTCCACTATGATAGTACATTGCAAACATCTCAAACACCTTCTGCAGCTCACACACCACGCATGCCTGTTCCATTCAAACACGACGAGTACAATCAAATATGCATTTATTTCACGATGGGCCCCAAACACGAACGGTCTTATCTGCAACGTTTCTTACAATGAACTGATGTCTGTTTCCTCCACGAGTACCAAATCTTCCATGCGCGTCTGATACGTGTAGCCCCGCCCACAAAGAGCCTCCACCAATCAAATCCCAGCAGCAGACGCGAGGGGTTAACGGAACAGCAGAAGGAGCTTGAGGGGCAGGGCAAAGCCGCGCTATTGGATAATTATACGTGACGTTGCAGGTGTGGAGAAGGGGGGGGGAAACGCCGAGAAGTAGTTAAGAAGCGAGCCAGTAACTTTGGAAAGAGGTTTGATTTGAGCTTTAAGGTTGCGGGAAGGAGAGAAGAAGAAGAAGAAATAAAGTCGCAGAGAGTGGAGGAAGCTGAGATCATGGTACAGCAAAGTGAGCACAGTGAGCCGGAGAGCGGCGCGTCCCGCGACGCCACAGACACTGAGGAAGCCGAGATGAGCGTCTGCAGCCCCGTGCCGCCAAAACCCGACTGGTGCCGGACGGCCACCGGGCACATCAAGCGGCCCATGAACGCGTTCATGGTGTGGTCGAAGATCGAGCGGAGGAAGATCATGGAGCAGTCTCCGGACATGCACAACGCGGAGATCTCCAAAAGACTCGGCAAGCGCTGGAAAATGCTGAAGGACAGCGAGAAGATCCCGTTCATCCGGGAAGCAGAGCGGCTGCGCCTGCAGCACATGGCTGACTATCCAGACTACAAGTACAGACCGAAGAAGAAACCAAAGCTGGACAACTCCTCCAAACCGGGTGCGCTGTCGCCGGAGAAACCCGGCAACAAGGCTGTCAAAGCTGCCGCGAAGAAGTGCGCAAAGATGAAGCCCAGCAAGCCGGGGAGCGTCGGCGTCAGTGCCAGAGCCGCGCAAGACGTCCGGTGCAGCTACGCGTTCACTAAAGTCAGCAAGTCCGTCAAGAGGGAACTTACGGACGACGAGGACGACGACGAAGACGACGAGGACGACGACGACGACGACGATGAAGACGACTACGATGACGAGTCTCCAGTGCGCTTTAAAGCCGAGGACGACGAGGAGCACCTGAGGCCGTACGGTGTGGCCAAAGTGCCGGCGAGTCCCACGCTGAGCTCGGCCGCGGAGTCGGAGGGCGCGAGCATGTACGAGGAGTCGTCCGGGCGCGCGCACGCGGCAGCCGGCTCCAGACTTTTTTACAGCTTCAAGAACATCACGAAGCAGCAGCAGCCGCCGCCGCCGCACCACGCGAGCCGTGCGTCTGCGCTCTCCCCGACTCCGTCTTTCCGCTCCGCGTCCATCTCGTCGTCATCGTGCGGAGAGGACGCGGACGACTTGCTGGTCGACTTCAGCTTGAACCTGGCGGCGGGCGGCGAGCCGACCAGCCACGCTTCAGGGAACTTGTGCCTCTCTCTGGTGGATAAGGACTTGGACTCGTTCAGCGAGGGCAGCCTCGGATCCCACTTCGAGTTCCCGGACTACTGCACGCCAGAGCTGAGCGAGATGATCGCAGGGGACTGGCTTGAAGCCAACTTCTCCGACTTGGTGTTCACCTACTAACAGGTCCATTTGCCCCCTCGCTCAGCGAGGAGACCGGCGCATCTTCAGGTTCTTTCAGACTCGCCTCTTGGGTTGGTGCTCCCTTCCGTGTGGCGCATGGAGGAAACGGAAGCGGACGCGCCACGACGAAGGTTGACATGATGAGGGGAAGAAGAAGAAAAAAAAAAAAACAGTAACGTTCGTCACCGTTACAGGGTTTTATGGTTGTTCAATTCAGTGTGAGGCTGCAGGTGGAGAGCAAAATGTCAGATGAACTATGCATTCACATCCCACCTCGTGTGTCTACAGGGAGCTGAAACTGTGGATGCTCCTCGGAAGGAGGCGAGTCTACACCACTTCAGGATGTTCACTTTTCCAGAGGGTTTTATGTGATCTTTCTCTCTCTCTCTATCTCTCTCTCTCTCTCTCTCTCTCTCTCTCTCTCTCTCTCTCTCTCTGTGTGCCACAAATAATTTTTTTGTAACCCTCCAGCCAATGGAGATGTGGAGATTAAACTGTTCTAGGACACAGGTATGGCAGGAAGAGTTTTTGATACATAACCAACATACCTCATCTTTTAAAAAAAAAAAAAAAAGTAAAAAGAAAGAAAAGCGAAAAGTGAAATATTTTCTGGCATATTTTTGTACAGTTTAAGGGAATGTTCTTACTGTGCTCTCAGTGAGGTTTCTTCAGGCACTTCTACCCGGTTTCGTTGATTCAAGCATGCAGTGGTTAAATGACATCATCTTTGCATCTTTAAATGCCTTGGTATGATTTCACATTCTAGGCTGTGTACAGGTGTAGATCTGACCATGCGATTCTCTAGAAATGTACAATGGAATTGGGGAATTCTAGGCCTCGTTGCTGGTACTAGAGTCACGATTGTATATGTTCTGTATTATAGTAAAAGCTAGGAGTTTATGTATATCAGTGTGAATGGGTCCCAAATAGCAGGTGTGAAAACTCGAAAAGGAAAGGGAAAAAAAAATCATTGATTTGCATTTTTACCATCTTAATGGCATTTTTTTTTCATTATTTTGTGCAATATACTCTTGAAATGGACCATCTGCGTTTTTGTAGCAAAGGAAAAATGCGTTACATGTCGTCATGCTGAAGTCTGTATCTTGACAAATAAATCAGCTGGAACTGATGGCATGTATGTCTGCTTTATTGTGTGTGTGATAAGTGATTGAGTGCAATCAAGGCCATGGTGTTGTGTGTGTGTGTTGAGGTTTTTATTTATTTTTTTTATATTACAATCAAATCTCACACTCTTAAGGGGTCACTCTTGATTGGTCGAGCTTCTCCACCCGGGAAGCTCGATTTAAGCCTCTCTTCATTCATTCAGCAGACCCTGGGCTCAGCGTATCCATGCGGATGTTTCCCTGTGACGGCCTCTCGACTTACAATGACGACAGGAATCAAATTTACAGGTTCTATTGTCAGGGAAAGCTTTTTTTTCTTTTTCCTTTCAGATTAAAAATGTCTCCTAGGACATTCTCAAAATAGGTTCTTGATGTTCTTTTTCATCGGTAAATATAACTAATAATGGGTGGCATGCTATTTATGTCTGGGAAAATAAAATGAAATCGGACATCTACCTTAGCCCATCCTCTCAAAACATAAGTGTATATGGTGGCTTTTACTCTTGATTTTCATATCGGATATGAGGACTGATTTCTAACCGCGTACGGCCACATTCCTGCCTCTGTTAGCCATATATGCTAATCTATAGGTGGGAACGTTTTTGGATGGCTGCCATGCTTGTATGGCTTTGATTATCCTTTCCCCTGTTCTTTTTGTGAGTGTGTTACCGCTCAGATTACTACTGAAAGGGCCTCTGTTAGAGTGTTGCTTTTCTTCTCCTTCCTGCTCATCCACAGGGCCACATTTCCATGATAACATGTTATTTGAAAGACCCACTAGCTAACATAAAGCCAAGGAAGCTCCAAGGCTATTTTGCTTTTAGGTACACTGCAAACATCGGTACAAACACTTCAAGGATCTTTGCCAATTTGATGAGCGAATGGGGTTTTGTTTTGGTTTTTTTTTTGGTCCACATGCTCACACGGCATATCAACCGTGACAAGGTCCGTTATGTGTCTCTTCCCTCCACTGATCTGTTCAGGAACTGCTGCCTTGGTGGGTTATTTAAGTCATAACCGTGGTTATCCTATTGCTTGATTAGCACAGGAAGCTAAGAGTACTCCCAAGAGTTAATTATGATCAGGGGATCTGACCGTGTAGTCCGGGCCTTTCTTTTCTTTTCCGATCTGGTCTTCAGAGAAGATTTCTCCTCATTAAATGTTCTCGAGGTGTGAAAATCTGCATGAGCTATCGGATAACCAAATATCCTGGGTGACGGCATTAATACATCTATCCTAACATTCCTCCTCCAAATTGCACCATTAATAATTGCGCACTTATTCAGTGAGAATATCCCCAGGATCTGGGGTGAAGGAACATTTTCAGGTGTGTTTATGTGGAATTAGATAGACAGTCTAAACATGTATAGAGTATATGCCCCCCCCCACACACTTGCATTTACAGCCTTTCTGCAGCACCTTTATTAGCTGCTCTGCTGCCTCGAAAGAAACTAACAAGCAATCTAAATTATTGACACTTGTGCTGCAGAAAGTGTGTCTGTATCATCATCCGAACTACTTTCTGTGCAGACCCAGATGGTGGGCTGGTGTGAAGCGGCCTGCGCGTCTTTCTGTGGCACTGCCTAAACCCAAACAGATCTGTTTACAAGATTCGCAAGCAAAACCGTATGCTATTGCCTCCAGAACCAGAAACTGGCACGCTCACTTAGATAGGCTCAGCAAGCATCTGGCCTGTTAATGCCATCCGTAAACATTGCACAAATTGGTTTTTGATTCGAGAAAAAAAAAAAAAAGAAAGCTGTTTAAGGTCGCAATTATTTTAGCAGTGCATTTGTTTGTTCTAAATCAGAAATTGAAGGAAAAAAAGAAGAAGAAAAAAAAACGAAGAGTTGGAATTCGTTTCTAAAAAGCATTCGAGGGAGGCGATCCAAAGCTCTGCAGGAACACTGAGCGTTTAAAGTAACGATTATTCACAGCGTGTTGCTCGCTCAGAATGTGGGCTTTCGTCTTTTACTGTGTAGGATACTTGTGAATTAGTTTCACAGCAACATTGTCTTGTTTTGTTGACCGACTCATGCCATTTCTTAACCGTCAGCAATGGAAGGTCAGCTTTAAGTGATAGACCAGGGCATGGAGGAGGAGGCCACTGTTCAAGTTCTTCCAGGAATAATGCTTCTGCGGGACAAATCCAGAAAGCCTTATAAAAGCAGAACGGTTCTGTAGGTACATTTAATATATTAAGAGATTGTTTCTTTAGTATTGGTGGTGCAGCGTGTAGCACTGCCATGTCACAGCTCCTGGGTCTCTGGTTCGACTCTGATCTCGGGTCGCTCTGGTGGTTCTGTGTATGTGCTCCCCGGGTTTCCTCTCGGTTCTCCAGATTTCGTCCCACCTCAAAATTCACGAACAAGAGAGTTCGGCTGCGTCCCAAACGGAATACTTTCCTACTATCGGCCTGTAGTGGGGAAAAAGACATGTATCTCGGCTACTATACAGTAGGAAAGTATGCGATTGGAGACGCAGCCCACGGCTTCAATCAGTCGTCTATTAGCACGTACATCATGACTAATAATTAACTGCACTTAAAGCGTTCGTAAGAAAATTAAACAAAAACACCCAAAACTATACGGCACCATAACGACCAAACTGTATGTGGATACGAGAAATTTTGTTATGACGTCAGACGGCGTAGCGCGGTGACGTAATGACGCGGGCTCTTAATCTAATTATGATGTATAACATGTAAAACGGGAACATGACAGAAGTATTCTAAAAGCGACTCGTGTAAACACCTTAATCACATTATTACCTTACTTAGATTAAGGTCAATAATTATTTTATTGTTGTCCATGTAAACGCAGTCATTTAGAACGTATATGCCTTCAAAATTGACTCTACCAAATATCGGATCGACCATTTCGATGACATCATTCTGCACTTCATCGGATTTTCTGTCCAATCAAATTCTCTCTAGAGTTTAGTGTCCCGCCCCCAACATTATAAACAATAATCGCCTTGCCAATGCTTGCCAAGACTACATGTAGTAGTGTGACCTTAACTGATCTCCTGTGATGATCTGTTTGTGTGCGTGCTCTGCAGAAAGCATACCACACGTTTCCCTGCAAGATACAGTCTCCACGAAAGCTTGCCACTGTTGTCTGATTACGTGCATTTCAAAGTACCGAGCAAGGTTTCGTTTACTGAAGCTATAATAAAGCTTAACTCCGTTGATTGGCGCATATGAAACCAGCTCCTAGATATAAAGAATAGCCATTGTACAGTCTCGGAAGTGTGAAAACATCATATACATGGTGACTGTAGTCCGAAGACAGAAAACATTCCCAAGCTGATCTCATAGGTTTAATATAGCGTCTGAGATTAGCTGTAAATAAACCAGGAAATGATTCTTGATGCATGTAACCTCCTGCACCTCTATTAAGGCTCGTTCTGTAGACATGGAAAATATGTCTCAGATTGGAATGGCGGGATGTCGTGAGGAAATTGAAACGTCAAAAACGTGATTTCCTCCCGATTTGCTCTTTACTTCATTTACTTTAGAACGTGACATTTATACGACCATATTCTCCTCTTGAACACTTTTTGCACTCACTACATGATATTGGTTTCTTGAGGATTGTTTTTTGACATTTAGATTTTGTGTGTGCTCATATATATATATATATTATATGTGGATATACAGTGCACTCCAATAATATTGGCACCCTTAGTAAATATGAGCAAAGAAGGCTGTGGGAAAATTGTCCTTATTGTTGACTTTTTGATCTTTTGTTCCAAAAAAATCACAACAAATACTCTGCTCTCGTGGATATCAAACAATTACAAACACAACATTTTATATATATATATATATATATATATATATATATATATATATATATATATATATATATATATATATATATATATATATATATATATATACTGTATATATAAATATATAAACTTAAATATAGGTGTGTAATTGACATTTGACATTTTATTCACTACAACTGGGTGACTAGGACTACGGTTGCTGCGATGGCCTTGGGACTGCAATTACTACATACAACATTGCACTCAGGTCTCCTTTGGTGAAGAGTGGACTAGTTCAACAAAGACTTCATGTAAAAACCATAATGAACTAGCTTTTACTTTCATCTGGTGTTACCCAGATGAAAACAGGTTCCCTTCTGAGTCTGGTTCCTCTCAAGGTTTCTTCCTCATTTCATTTTAGGGAGTTTTTCCTCACCATCATCGCCACCAGTTTGCTCAATAGGGATAAATGCACAAAGTTTAACTCTGTATCCTGTCTTTGTATGTTTCTGTAAAGCTGCTTTGAGACAATGTACATTGTAAAATGCGCTATACAAATAAAATTGAATTGAATTGAATAGGAACAGGAAATTGTTCAAACAGGACTTCCTGTTTCACAGAGGTATAAACATGAGGTAACACATAGGCCAAATTCCCTTCGTCATTCACAATTCCATTTCCACCATCAGGGCAATAATTAAGAAGTTCCAGTCAACTGGAAATGTTATGAATCGACCTGGAATTGGACGTGTGTTTATATCGTCTCAATGCACTGTGAAGAGGATGGTTCGAGTGGATAAAAAATCTCCAAGGATCACAGCTGGAGAACTGCAGAAGTTTGTTGTGTCTTGGGGTCAAAAAGTCTCCAAAACTACAATCTGAAGTCAGCTACATCACCACAAGTTGTTTCTAAGGGTTTCAAGAAAAAAACCTCTACTCTCATCCAAAAACAAACTCGAGCGTCTTCAGTTTGCCAGACACTACTGGACCTTCAGATGGGATCGGGTTCTTCGGTCAGATGAAACCAGAATAGAGCTTTTTGGGAATAAACACCAGAAGTGGTTTTGGAGCACACAGAGAGGTGGCCATATGGAAAAGTACCTCATGACCACGGTTAAATATGGAGGTGGATCTTTGTTTTAGGGATATATATATATATATATATATATATATATATATATATATATGTACACACACACACAGTTTATAGGTAGATAGATTGTATATATTCTTGCACGTACATGAACAGACCGCTGGCTAAATCCTCTCCCCATTACACTCAGTACTCAAGAGAGACCTAAAGAGAGACATGATATTTACCATCCATCCATCTTCTATACCACAAGGCACAAGGCGGGGTACACCCTGGACAGGGTGCCAATCCATCGCAGGGCACAATCACATACACACTCACACACCCATTCACACACTACGGACACTTTAGACACGCCAATCAGACTACCATGCATGTCTTTGGACTGGGGGAGGAAACCGGAGTACCTGGAGGAAACCCCTGCAGCACAGGGAGAACATGCAAACTCCACACACACACACAGGGCCACAGTGGGAATCGAACCCCCGACCCTGGAGGTGTGAGGCGAACGTGCTAGATAACACACACATGTAACTTTAGCATATTATCGTCATATCTTCACATATATACAGTATATATAAGAGCTAAAACCAACACATGCTCTTTCCTTCCTTTCACCTTGCAGTATTTTTCTGTGTTCACACTTTTCAACAGATGTAGAAACCCACACAGAATTCCTGCCTCGTTGGGTTTATAACCTCTCTCAGGAAGTAGTTTGGGGACATCGTTTAATGTTTGTTTGTTTGTTTGTTTTATTTTTCAATCATTCTAATATTGCGAGACCTCACCCTCATTCATAGTTAATCTCTTAGCATTTTCAAAATATACCTCATTTCCTGTAAGGGAACTCGCCAAGTAAAGATGTTGAATGAGAGGTGATTTGTTAATCCCAACTGGACAAATCGCATAGAAATAGATATAATCATTTCTATTTCTGTCGTTCATCATTTAATAATCGAATAAAATGTAGGATTTGTAAGAAGCTTGCTGCTCATAACTGTGTTACTCCAGGCTGCATATAATGCTCTTGTGAGAGGTCTCATGCGAACCTTGTTAGCACTGCTGTATTAGCAAACGTCCCTTCTGACCTCAAAATATCCACTCTCCACCCTTCACTGCATTCTCCAGCCTGACTGCATCAGTGCTCCTCAGGTCATGTTTCTCTGCTTCCCTTCCTCTCTCAAAACAAACCTGACCCAAAACTGAAACCTCCCATCCTCAGAGGTCCAGACCAAAACACAGATAAGCCAGGCTTTCTGCTGTTTCCTGCCGAGCCCATGCGCTGATAAGAGCTCGCAGATGCTGTTGCCGCTGGAGTTCTAACCCACAGAGTAAACACTGTTATTGCTTTTATTGACCAAAGCCATCAATGCCAATCACTCATAACCTAGCAGCACTCCCCTGCCATCTCTTCTTTGCCCTGGTGTGTGGCTTTTACTTAGAACCATGGAGCAGACAGCCCAGCTGTTGTAATTTCACAGCTAGGCTTTTATTGTTTCTGGATTTATTCCAGCATGGCTCGCATAAGTTTGGCTTCTGAGTGCCAGTGAATGATTAGAATTACACAACTGACATTTAGCCGTGGTAGACCCCTGAGAATATGGCAGCACCACTGTGTGTTGAAGTGTACTGTAGAATAAATCCATTACTGGAAGACTTCAGAATCAGTCATGAAATGCCTTCTAATAAGAATAAAGGTCTGCATTCTTTATTCTCCATAAACATGAATACTCGATACCTGCTTCATTTATAATATCTAACTTAAAACCTAAACCTAAATCCAGTGCTTTATATCCAGCATATGTTGTCTAGATGATAATCCTGGTTAATTATTGCATGTGTTTGTTATCCAGCTAACATTTCCAAGCAAGTGTTTCTCTCTTAACTTTTGCCAGAGGACAAGGGCATACATTTGTGGGGTTTATTTCACAGCGTATGTGTGTGTGTGTGTGTGTGTGTGTGTGTGTGGGGGGTGTGTAGGGGGGGTGTTTATGGTATTGAGAGACAGCATACATAGAAAACTTCACATAGATTTCTTTCTTTCTTTTTTTTCATGCATTGTGCACTCATTAATGTGGAGGTATAGCGTGGTGAGCTTTTCTTGTTTTGGCAAACTGTGACAGCATGCCAGAGATTTAGCACTAATTATGTGTGGAGGGACACACACACACACACACACACACACACACACACACACACACACACACACACACACACACACACACACACACTGGGTCTACAGTCTTGCACATATAGGATATTTAAGTCTAAGTCACAGAAATGTGTGTGTGTGTGTGTGTGTGGGGGGTCTAAGGAATCTGTCTCCCAATGTCCAGTCCGATTGAGAATGGAGACATTACCAGCTGCCGAAATGCTTTCTTGCGGTCTATGTCTAAAGGAAAATCATTCAAAGCCAAAAGTATCCCAGAATATTATGTTAATAAAAGATGGTGGAGTATAAGAACCCATGCGTCTATGGATAGAAGAGTTATCCAGCTCGGGTATAATCAATGCAGAGTCTCACCATCTCACCATCTCCACTTCCACTTCTCTTGCTTTCTCTAAAATGAATGTGTAACCTGTGCAATGCACTGAGTGTGTGTGTGTGTGTGTGTGTGTGTGTGTGAAACAATTCTTTGGCCAGTGAACTGATCTTGCGAACGTAGCTGTTTGGACTGCCCCTTTTCCCTTCCTTTCTCCACCCTTCCCTTCCCCCACTACAAATCCTAACCCATGCACACGTTAATAGTTGAAACTCTCCCTCTAAGTGATCCGTCTGCTTCCTGCGCTGTGTTGATTAAGCTCGACTTCTGATTGAGACCATTCTTTCAAACTAATCCCAGGAACAGAGGTGGCAAAAAAAGGACCAAAAGGTGCAAAAGTGCAAATGCTCATCTAAATAAAAACTCTGGTATTGAAGTACAGCTTCAAATTCTTCTCTCGTGTTCAACAGGCAAGCTTAAACCATTATTATAGTAAAAATGCAAGAAATATTCCAACGAGGAAAAAAAAACTGCCTCAAAGCACACACTGATTTAGGTATTTAGGGTGAAGTAATGCCATTTGACTGCTCAAGGAACCTATCAACATGTCAAAACTGTAGCTAAAGCTAACTACAGTAAATGCAGATTTATACCCAATGTCTCAAGTGTCAGCTAGGATGATAATAAGCCTGACAACACGAAGTAGCTGAATGCTTGTCTGCATCGCACCTCTGGGGTTAGGGGTTCGAATCCTGCCTCTGCCCTCTGTGTGAAGTTTGCAAGTTCTCCCCATGCTTCGAGGGTTTCCTCCGGGTACTCTGGTTTCCTCCCCTAGTCCAAAGACACGTGTTATAGGCTGATTGGTTTTTCCATATAGTCCTTAGTGTGTGAATGTGTGTGCAATTGTGCCGTGCGATGGGTTGGCACCCCATCCTTGGTGTCCCCGCCTTGTGCACCGAGTTCCCGGGGATAGGCTCCAGGCTCCCTGCAACTCTGTGTAGCATACGCAGTATGGAAAATGCATGGATGGATGGATGGTTGGATGGATGGATGGACGTACCAACAGAGAGACTACAGTGATGGAGATTAGATCTCAGTCGCAAGGTATACATTCTGTAAAATTTTAGATTTCACCAATGCTAAAAAGTCACAAGTATTCACAAGTCTCAGTCACTTTATTAAGAACGCCTGTATGGCTGCGTATTCCTGTCATTAGCAAATCAACCATGAAAGCCACGAGAATGCGAGAAAATGCAATCTCAGGGACAACAACGATGCCATGGTTGTTGGGACCAGATGGGCTGGTTTGTGTGCTGATCTCCTGGGATTTTCACACACAACACAACTAGAGTTTCCACACAATGGTGCAGGACACAGAAACAGCTAGTGAGCTTCAGTTCTACAGGCAGAAAAACCTTGTGTGTGAGAGAGGTTAGAGGAGAATGGCCAGACTGGTTCAAGCTTACAGGAAGGCTATGATAACTCAAATAACTACTGTTTACAACAGTGGTGATCAGAAAAGTATCTCAGAACATACAACACACAAAACCTTGAGGCAGAGAGGCTACAATAGCAGAAGATCATGTCAGATTCTATTATTATAAACCTGGAGCAGGAATCTAAGGCTACAATAGGCACAGGCTCACCAAAAATGGGCAGGTGAATTGGAAAAACATCATCTGGTCTGCAGAATCTTGATGCCAGGGTCCTGCATCAACAGCATGGACCCAACCTGCATCTGTCAACATTTCAGATCGGTGGTGGTGGTGTAATGATGCGGGTATCTTTTCTTGGCACACATTCAGACACCTGATAACATTCGGTCATCATTTGAATGCCCCAGTCTAACCAAATGTTGCTGCTGAATATGCAAATCCCAATTAACCCATCTTATAATGCTGCTTCCAGCACAATAATGTGCCGTGTAACAAAGCACAAGTCAGCTCAAACTGGACTCATGACATGGAAACATTACAGCGAGTAGCGCGCACAGTGGCTTAGTGGTTATCACATTTGCCTCACACCTGCAGGGTCGGGGGTTCGATTCCCACCGTGGCAATGTGCGTGTGGAGTTTGCATGTTCTCCCCGTGCTGCGGGGGTTTCCTCCGGTTTCCTCCCCCAGTCCAAAGACATGCATGGTAGGCTGATTGGCGTGTCTAAAGTGTCCATCGTGTACGAATGGGTGTGTGAATGTGTGTGCACGGAAGGAGCCTCCCCTGGCACACCATTCAGAATCATATTAGCTGAGCGGCTAATCGTTCCACCACCATGGTTCCACTATGAACTGGAACCTCGACACAAAAAGAAGAATTACAGTAAGTTCAGTGTACTTTAATAGTCTCCCCAGTCACTAGATCTGAATCTAATAGAGCACCTTCGGGATGTGGTAGAATGGGAGCGTGAAAGTGTAGCTGGCACATCTGCAGCAGTTATATGATGCAATCATGTCAGCATGGACCAGAATCTCTAAAACACCTTGTGGAATCCGTGCCATAAAGAAAGAGGCTGTTCTAACCAATATTAACCTGGTGTTGCTAATAAAGTGTTTGGTAGTGTAGATGATGACAGAGAACTGAAATGAGTAGAAAGTAGATATGCAGTCAGAAAACATCAAAAGATATAAAATATATATATATATATATATACCTAAAATGCAGAATAAATGAACTATACTGTGTTACTTCCAAGGATGAAAGTCTATAAACATCAAATATGTGCTTCTCACCACATGGGATTCTGGTGACAGTTTTGTCTGTCAGCCTGTAGGCATCATAAAATGATTTTAATTCTGTCATATATTCAAGACACTGGATTAATGAGGAAATCCGTTTCATTTTCCAGTGCTGCGCTGTGTTTATGCCAATGGCAGCAGAACGTTTGTGTATTATTAAATGACAAGGCTCATCTGTTATTCCTCATGTTGGCCACCAGCATCAACGGAAGGCTGAATGAGTGATTGATGGTGTCCTGGAGTCCTCCAGAGGCTGTCAGCTTACATCGGCACACCGCTCGATGCTTATGACATCATCGCTGTCTTGATTGTGTAGTTAACATTCCTAAATTTTCCACAATCACCAAATTGGTTAGTGTATGAGGGGAAACTAAACAAACTATGAAAGGAAAGCAAATACTTAGTGTGATATTTTTTTCTTTTAGTCTTAAATGCTTTTTATTTCAGAGCAGACGAGCTGGTGTTGATTTCGTTTACGACAGTCCAGCCTCATTATGACACTATCCACAGTCAGACATGCTGGGACCAGGAAGCTAGATGACAAAATGAGATATTTTACCAGCATTAAGTTGGGGAGAGAATGCATTCCGCGTTTGATCAGCTAGCTGAGATGACCTTGGTGAACTAGCAGTGTCGTGTTCCTAAACAAACATGGTGTCTCATGTTGCTTGGCTTTCGAGCATTCTTTTTCATGTCTGCATCTGAGCCTTGTTGTTTCTCAGCCAAAATGTTTTTTTTTTCCGAGGCTGTTTAGGTCTTTAAGACCACGCAGGAATTTTATATAAGCATGCACCGGTGTTCATAAGTCTTTTCTGTTGCAGCAACTGTGCTGGGAAATTTGATCCAAAGAGGGGGGGAAATGAGCTGCAGGCTGGAACTAGGTGCCTGAGCTCAACCCATAATAGAAAAGTTTAGGAAAGGCAAACAGAGGGAAAGACAGGAGAGGGGAGAGGGGCATGGACCCCTTTTGTCCAAGGTCTCTGCTGAGCTTGCCTTAAACAGAGTAGCCCTTTTTAAAAAGCTTCTCATGTTCCTGAGTGCCTCAATGCTGCTGAGGGACATGAACACCTGAGAATCTGCGAGGGGCCCATTCTTTACAATGGTTGCGACAGATAGTGACTACTTTGGTTTCTTCAGTATATGATGTATTTTTATAATAGATTTAACTATTGAACATAACTTTGGGTACACTAAGGGGCTGTTTATACGATAATGTGCAAAATGCACTAAATAACTAGATTTTATTTTTTTTTAAAGGCAGTGGTGGCTGGGTGGGGGTGGGGAGTCAGGGGATGGGGGATCACTGGTGGCTTGGCGGTTAGGTCTCTGGGTTACTGATCAGAAGGTCAGGGTTTCAGGCCCCGGAACTGCCAAGCTGCCACTGTTGGGCCCTTGAGCAAGGCCCTTAACCCTCTCTGCTCCAGGGGCGCTGTATCATGGCTGACCCTGCACTCCAAACCGAGCTTCCTAACATGCTGGGGTATATGAAGAAAAAATTTTCACTGTGCTGTAATGTCTATATGATCAATAAAGACTCATTATAAAACGGAAAATTAGAAGAAGAAGAAAAAAAAACGGGTTTTAGTGTGCAAGTTTTTGAAAACGGTGCCGTTATCGTCTCCATGTAAACATACAAAAACGGCAATTTGTGAAAACGATCACGTCGTGCGCACGCATATTACGTGTTCAGTCTATAGGCGTGCGTGCGAGTGCATCAAAACAACAGGACTGTGCTTGTGCTGCTCAAGATGTCGAGTTTATCGACGCTTCTCCAGCAGAGTGTAGATTTACTGCATCACTACTACGACCAGCGGAGACGCATCTGTTACACGCGGCAAATTATTACCCCACACCTACGCCGGCAAGGGGTATTGAAAAGGCGCGTTTGGGTAAGACCTGGGAGGCCAAGCAGTTGGTGGGAAATTTGTACCGGTGGCATTGTCGACGAGCGTGAACAGAAGGGAAACTTCCAAAATCCTGTCAAAATGTCAAAATCCTGCATAACGGGGCTCGAGGGTCGTTTGTTGACAACGTTGTCGTCTGTACGTGGAACTTTTCAACGACGCCGAGGAAAAACTTTTTTACGGTTTTTAGTCGATTTACACGACATTACATTTATTCATTTAGCAGACGTTTTTATCCAAAGCGACTTACATAGGAGGACCGTCGCTGTCGTGTAGACGTACTCCTGATCTAACCATGGAGTTAGCATGCAGTATTTACATACATTCACCTGCGTAAACACTGAAAATAATGAAACACGGAAACACGTCTCTTTTCTCTCTCTCTCTTATTCAAGTGCCAATGCCTTGAAACACCTGGTCAGTTGTTTATGAAGTACAGCCTGGTTCACAATCAAAGCACAAATCCGATTTCAGATTTTTTGATTTCTGCAGCTCTTTGATCTTGTCTGCACCTACAGTCTTACTTCCACCCACACAACACACAACACACACACACACACACACACCCCGGAGGAAACTGCTAAACAATCCTGTTCTATTACTCTGAATAGGTTCTTCATATAGAATACACTTTATAGTGTACAGATTGTTATAGTATGTGTGTACAGCACAGCCATGGGTGCGTGTGAGTAATACCCCCTGAATCTGTGCCTTTGAGCTGCTGATTCATGTGGTTGGAGTGTTTGTGTATGGTGGAAAAAAAAAACAAAAAAAACAACAGCCTGTTATGCCAGGGCGGTACTTATCACTGCATCTGTGAGCTTGCGGTTTTGTCTCTCTAGACGTCAGAGGCTTTGGATCAGTTCTACAGAAGCTGCTACATGCTACTGAGACACAGGACTGAAACGGACTCAGAGAGCAAACCAGATGGAGAGGAAAAGGAAGGAAGGACACAATTAATGCTCGGTTTCCTCCCTAAGAAGGCAGCCTCTAGAGGTGGTGATGGAAGAGTTAAAATGTGTCCCCCACAGCCCTTACGTAAGCTTTACGTAAAACGCTGAAAAAAGCCCAAACTCAGGCTGGCACCTCCATGCTGGGAGGCGCAGACCGTTGCATCAAGACCTAGGGGTAGGTGGCAGAGACAGCTGACTGGCAGCAGGCCTAATTTGCCACGCTTTCTGCTTGGCCCCTCTCTGTGCGTGTCTCGCCTATGTGCCAGAGTCCTCCAGCTGTGTGTGGGCCATCGAGCCAGCAGCACTAACATAAACACAAGGCATTTTAGAATTGCCACACTGTACACACTGGCCATGTAAAAGAGGCCTCGTCTTCATCTGAGCACTGCACTCTGAGCCATACCGCTAACTATTACTCGAAGCATGTGAATGTGTGTGTAGGAGTGAATGGAAAGTGGGGACATGGAGAAACAGAGAGAGAGAGAGAAAGAAAGAGTCTTGCGTGTGGTTGCAAGCCCTGTAGTCCACCTCAGTGACATATTAGACTGTACAAAGACCCGATGATTACAGACCACCAGTAAAGAAACCATTGTTTAAAAGCATGTTACAATTATAGCTTGAGGTTTAAACACATTTAGGGTGGATCATGGTTAATTCTATGACCCGGTTTAACCATATTATTGTTATCCTGTGAAATGACTCCCCAAACAATGACTTGTTCTAAAAGCCAAATGCCCCCCAAAAAATTGTACAAAATACCATAAATTGCCTCTCAGCACCCCTCCTTCTTGTCAAGATGACCAATCTGACCGATGACTGATTTTTCAAGTCTGTTTTTTGCTAAGTATCCTTGCCTGCGGGTCCTCGGGAACAGATATTAAAACCGTTCAGGTATCCGTCCCTGCTCATTCTTATCTTCAGTTTTCTGCTGTAGACAAGAGCGCGGACTCAGCCTCTGCTTGTTTGGCAGCGTGTAGCGTGATGTTATTGAACAAGCAGTGCTGGGGCACAGCCGAGTGTGTGTTCGAGGTGGGAGGTCAGAGAGACTGAGACGCGAGAGAGTGTTTGTTCAACTGCTGAGTATTTGTGTCTGGAGCCTGGAGCCCAAACATGCAATCAAATAGCCAATTACTCTTCCATTGCCACGGCAAGATGTCTAAGCTTCTGATTCTTTACAGTGTTGCAAATGGTATACTTATTGAAGAAAAGTTGGCTCACTTAAAGCGCCTAGATCGTTTTCTTTTCAGGCATGTCGTATGAGTCCCGAGTGTTTAGGGAATGCGTGTCAGATTGCTTTTACTCTAACAAGAATGCCTATTTGTTTTTAATAAATCAAGTGCCCTCTTTTCTGCCTCTTCAGCTCACTGGTGCTTTTCACTGATAACGTTCTCTAGTCGTTATCATTCAGTGAGCATTCCCTCAAGGTTTGTTAATATTCATTAGCTTTGCTGATAGTCTCAAAGAAAGTAGGTAAACGTTTCCCCCCGTCAATACAAGCAGACATCTTTGTCATCTGTTGCTGTTTCAAACCTGAGCTGAAAGTCACTTTGTTATGTAATGCAATGACACCGCAAGCTAAATCAGAAAAAGACAATTGTAGTCACTCCCACTGCTTATAAGATGTGAAACCGAAATTTACCCAAACTCAGGAGATTCCATAGGATATGAAGATTTTCCAAAACAAACTAGATTTTCATGAATACCATGAAATTTCGTCATTTCTTGGCGACATGCTCAAGCGAACGATTTACATATGTCCGGTATGGTAAAGGAGGCCCATCAATCCATCCATCTTCTATAAAGCTTATCCTTCCTTCAGGGTCACAGGGAACCTGGAGCCTATCCCAGCGGTACACCATGGAGGAGGTGCCAGTCCATCGCACGGCACAATCACACACACACACTCAGACACCCATTCATACACTACAGACACTTTAGACATGCCAATCAGCCTACCATGCATGTCTTTGGACTGGAGGAGGAAACCAGAGTACCCGGCGGAAACCCCCGCAGCACGGGGAGAACATGCAAACTCCACACACACACACAGGGCCACGGTGGGAATCAAACCTCCGACCCTGGAGGTTTGAGGCGAACTGCATTTAGTGGAGTATTCTTCTACTTATAGTGCTTCTCCATGAGAAGTGTGGCTCGACCCAGCTGGGCAGCAAATGTGAACTCAAGACCGTCCGTTTTCTTGTATTCACTTTTGTCCTGGCCTGGCTCACACCGTACCTATGGGTAAGAAGGATTTTCAAATTGAATGTAAGTACATAAGTACAACACAGCTGGCTTAGCAGTGGATAACGTGTCAACACGGAGGATGATGGGTAATTTGCTGAGCAGTGCCAAAAGTATACAGTGGAAAAGCTCTAAAATGATATTATGCCATGGACCATTCGCAGTGAACTATGCAAAAAAAATCTCTCGTATGGTCTGTGATTTTTAATAGTTTTTTAAAAAAAAGTAATATATATACATATATATGTGTCGACAAGGAATATCTAAATTTTTCAGGATATCCGTATTATATTGTGATATCACCCAGCCCTAACTACTACTACTACTGATACTATTACTGATAGATAGATAGATAGATAGATAGATAGATAGATAGATAGATAGATAGATAGATAGATAGATAGATAGATAGATAGTGAGATAGATAGATAGATAGATAGATAGATAGATAGATAGATAGATAGATAGATAGATAGATAGATAGATAGATAGATAGATAGATAGATAGATAGATAGATAGATAGTGAGATAGATAGTGAGATAGATAGATAGATAGATAGATAGATAGATAGATAGATAGATAGATAGATAGTGAGATAGATAGATAGATAGATAGATAGATAGATAGATAGATAGATAGATAGATAGATAGATAGATAGATAGATAGATAGATAGATAGATAGTGAGATAGATAGATAGATAGATAGATAGATAGATAGATAGATAGATAGATAGATAGATAGATAGATAGATAGATAGATAGTGAGATAGACAGATAGATAAATAGTGAGATATATTTATATATTTACAAGCATTTACTTCTAGTTAAAAACAAAAATCTGGCAATAGAGCAATTTCAAGCTTTAAAAAAAATCCCTCGAAATATGCGTAATAATCCAATATTTGTTTTTATAGCATAATAATATTTTAATGAGAAATATTAGATCAATTTGATTATAACCACAATATTTGTTACTGTGTACTGTACTTGCACCTTGTGGCATAATCTCGTAAGAATGAACCTGACAGCATCGACTGTGCCGTGTTCTTCAGCTGTAAATTATTATTGTCTCTCTGCGCACTTGTAATGTCTGAGTTCTAATTATTCTGCCTAATATGTTAGTTGTTCCATGGCACCAGTCACACCAAGAAAAAAATTCAATGTCGGTGTACTTTCACATAGTGTATTTTATCATCAAATGCAATACAATGTGTCTTCGTATTCGGATTTTTTTTTTTTTAATTACACATCCTGTCTGCTACGGAATAAATAATAGCCTAATAAGGCCGTCTGTTCTGCATAAATTGCGCTTAAGGCTTGCTGTGCTGTTCTGGCAGTCAGCACTGAGGAACAGAACGTCATGCGTAATGTTGATCACCGTATTTACTGTGACGGTAAGGAACAGTCTTAAAGGTCAACGGCAAGCAAAAGCATTAGTGTCAGTCTAAAGGGATCAGGATCATTCTGTCTGATATGTAAGTCGAAGACATCGGTGAGAGATAAAAGAGAGGCATCACTATTCTCTGATTTGTTTCTAATGCCTGTACTCCCACTAGTGCCTTTGAACCACAAGTGATATAAGCAAAGCCCAGGCATTTTTAGAGACACAATACTGACACAAACTCCAGAGACAAAAGAGGCATCCTCTAGCACAGTACACTCCGCTCCCTTGATCATGTCGCACACACACTATGAGAAAGTCGATTGTCTGAGATGACACGAAGCACTGAGTCATGATGCTAGGTTTATTGTGTGCGCATCGCTAGCTGCTCATCCGAAGGCCAGATTTGATCTATTTATTATAGCTATTTAATCTTCTCTGGAGATCTGAAAATGCCATAATTCTGGACTTAAAGGTCTCAATATCTTGAATGTCTTTAGCCTAAACATCCCCCTAAATCATTCATATCTACCTTGGGTTATGACGTTCTTCCTAGAGAAAAATATCATTCCCTCACCGCTCCTGAGAATCTCATGTGTGCGTAAGGGAACAGTCACATAGTTGTGATATGAGCACATGCTTAGTCACACTAACTCCACTAACTCACGCAACCATAACAAACTGGCGTGTTCAAACATGTACGGTTTTAGAGAAACATTACCTGCTTAGTCACAGATTGACGCTGGCTATACAGATTGTGTACACAGCTTCTACACTGCTTGTTGAAAAAAAAAAACAACTAAAAACAGCATTCACAGCAGAGTATACAAGTGAGTTATTTTATTTATGGGTCTCCAGGCATTAAAAACGAATATCCCAGACTACATTGTAAGAAGAAGAAATACTCCTAAGGGGTTATTCAGATAGTTAAGGGTTAAGGATCTCACAACTGGTGTCATTCTTAAAAACGACATCTTTTTCAAATCATATTTCAACGTTGAATCTAAGGAAACATTTAAACATTAAAATATTCCAACGCTATCTAATTTCTACAAGGTGTCTTTGACAGTGGCTGCATTTTGCTGTGAAATACGCTGAATGTATTTAGAATTAGCATCTCTACTAATGACATGAGGACTTTAAGCACAGTCTAATGATTTACACCGCATGGCCAAAAGTTTGTGGACACCTGGCCATCATATTTACATGTGCTTGTTGAACATCCCATTCCAGATCGAGGCCCTCGTTTGCCGGCGTTCCACTAGATATTGGCGCGTGGCTGTGGGGATTTACTCATTCGGCCACATGAAGATTAGTGAAGTCGGGCACTGATGTCATTATTCCAGTTCATCCCAACGGTGTTCCGTGGAGTTGAGGTCAGGTCAAGGGGACATCGTGATGCTGGAACATGTTCAGGCTTGTGAAAGGCGTACACATGCTACAACATACAAAGACAACTTTGTGGCAACAGTTTGAGGAACGCCCTAAATCAGTATGATGGTCAGGTGGTCATGTGTCTACATACTTTTGGCCATATATATATATATGGCCAAAAGTATGTAGACACACACACACACACACACACACACACACATATATATATATATATATATATATATATATATATATATATATATATATATATATATATATATATATATATATATATATATATATATATATATTCTTTATATTTGGTTTCAATCTATAATTGGAGTAAACGTGTTGTACTTTTATTAGTAACATCAGTTAATGTCACAATAGTATTGAAAGTAAAGAAATAATAATAATGAAAGAACTCAATTTTCATCTTCCCATGATCTCCAGGAAATTTAGATGATGCAACTTTCTGCTGAACATGTGACTTATGGAATATTCCAAAGGGATGAATGTGTTTAGGCAACACGGTGGAGCCAATAAATCTACGTCAAAATCCATTACTTGTAAGGTTTCACATCAAACCTTAAAAAACTTGAGTAATCTGTTCTGGGGCTAGATGGAATCTTTAGCACTTTAGCCTTCTGAGGACATGCTTCATTTGAAAGCGTAAATAATATACTGTGAATGTAGTTCTACCTCACTTTACTTGCTTATCAATGAAATAGTCTAATCTAGAAAGATACCTGGCTAATGTTTTCAGAGAAAACTGGCTCACACGGTTATCTAGCGTTAAAGCTAACTTAGATAATGATTATTTCTCGAAACAATCCGTGCACAAGCTACTCTTAGTTACTCTGTCATTTGGTAACTCTGGAAGAGAGAGCTGCTATCTTCCACCGGATTGTATTGGGTATGAGTGCCTGTGGTGTTTACTGCTGAGCTAATCTTCCATCCTTGCTGCATCGCTTGTTGCTGCTGACCCACAGAGCAACCTGGCTGTGTTATCTAGGCAGATTTGGATGCTTGAGGCTTAATGTGTCTGTGAGAAAGTTTAAGGTAAGCAGTGTGATTCCATGCCCCCACAGGATGAAAGAATTTCACCACAGACTCATCTTTGAGTGACATTTCTAATATACAACCCCCCCTTCTCTCTCTCTGTTATCACATGACCTTCTCTACACTCCAGAAGGTTATATGATGACAGTAGGTTTATGGTGGTAGCCACATTTTGTCCTAAGGTTCATAGGTCACACAACATTTCAGGTTAATTTGACCAGCACCAGTCCAAGCCTAATTTGGAGCACGCCTATGTTCGAGTTTACAGACTACTAAAAATTACAGCTGCACCAAGCAGCATAGTTATAGCATTGCCTAAAGTTAAGGTAGAGCTTAAAACTTTCTCCTACCCCCTATTAGGTGCAACATCTGCCATAAACAAAACTACTCAGTAATTATGCTCTAAATGTGCACAGTACAAATTGCATGTTTACTGCCGATAACTTTTTTTTTTTTTTTTAATTTGGTGATGACTATAATGACTTCCTTATATGGGAAGTGTTTTGTGGTCTATGATCGTGGAACATCACCACCATGCTGAAATACACTGTTTGTAACAGTACATATAAACGTTACGGAAAGTGATGGATGATCCCTACCATTTATCCTACACAGGGTCACGGGGGACACCCTGGACGGGGTGCCAACCCATCGCATATACATTCACACACTACAGGCAATTTGAAAATGGCAATCAACCTACAATGCATGTTTTTGGACTGGGGAAGGAAACCGGAGTACCTGGAGGAAACCTCCAAAGCACGGGGAGAACGTGCAAGCTCTGCACAAACAGGGTGGAGGCGGGGTTCGAGCCCTCAACCCTGGAGGTTTGAGGCAACTGTAAGGTCTGTAATTAAAACATTTACCAATGATGTAATGTTATACTTTATTCTGTCTGTCAGCGTAATCTAATACAGAATGAATCTGCAGTTTCGCTTCTTTTTTTTTTTCTTTTCTTTTTTTTTTTTTAACTATTGTTGTTCTGGTTCATTACTGAAATGCTTTTGTTGCATGACGGCCCAGGCAGAACCAGCGCAGAAAATACGAGTACAAGAGATGAATCATTTGAGTCCAAAAACAGACCTTGCTGCATCTATGCATTACTAGTTATGCCATTACCTAGTTATGATGTTACCTTACATGTTCATAATTCTACACTGAGCTATTTTTAGACTACTCTCAATAAGGTCTAAACATTATTCACACCCTTATTTACTTACACCCTGACTATTAATCAAACTTGTGCTACTGGCTACAGGACTCCATGACATTTTACATGCTACTGGTATACAGGAAATTATGAAGAAATTATGGAACAACTGTTCTGTACTATAACACAAGAACAAGTGCTACCTTAGAGGCATTTCTCTCTCTCTCTCTCTCTCTCTCTCTTTTAAAGCTCAAGTGATGCAACAAACCCTCAATACAGGGTAAGGTCCTTCCCAAATTCTGCACTGTAAAAATTTGATTCCATTGCTGTATTTATGAGAAAGCAAGTTATTTGCGTTGTAAAGATAACGGAGTGATCACACTCTGAAAGCGTCTGAGTGTTATCGCGACTCAGAGTTTGAGTTTCTGTGGATTTTATTTGTAATGTCACTCTTCAAGACTTTATTGTTACTTAGAACTGCGTCAGGCGTATTCTGCGAGAGCAGTGTGTGTGTTAGCGGTGTGTATGATGCCATCGTGTGAAAATGAAAACTACACCACAGAGCAACGCTATTGCTTTTCCACTGCAGGTGAGATGTTGAGTGTCTCATTATCGTCTCGTTCGGTTAACGCCACAGTGTTGCTGGGGGAAAAAAAAAAAAAAGACTTTCACTATGCTTCAAATACAGAAAGAATGAAGTGGCATAGGAGAACACGCAGAAGGCCAGACTCTAACTGAAAGTTCCAGGTAAAGTGTTCATGCGCAGTGAAGACAGACGTGGCTCTGCAAAGGAGAGGAAATAGAAAGAAAACGATGGAGAGTGGAGGATTCGTTTTCTTAATTTGGTTTCTAAATTCTTCTGCGATTTGGCTGAACTTCAAGAAATGAGTACGTAGTCTAATCTGGTAAGCTCAAATAGCTTGCATAAATTGGCATGCTCTTTAAGCTAGCTAGCTAGCTAAGTTAGCTAATGATCATTTGGTAACATTGAGCTGCTAATTTACATTGGGTTTTATTGGAAACAAGTGTCTGTGTTCTTTAGAGAGAGAGAGAGAGAGAGAGAGAGAGAGAGAGAGTGGGGGACGGGGAGAGGAAGGGTTACGCTTGGCTCTGCAAAGTGGAGGAAATTGAGAAACATCAAGTTAGAGGAAAAAGGACTAGGGTCTGCTTCGTCCTGGTAGGAGTATGTGGTGCCACAAGACGGCAGGCAAGCGACTAATGAGATTTTGATTTAAGAACTGTTCTCAGATCAGCCATGCCTACCACAGGTCCGGACTTTGGTGTGGTTACTCTAGCAGACATGTTAACGATGCCTGCAGATGAGTCTGCCAGACACTTTCAGTAACGCTGCAGTTTGCACACTGCTTGGTCCGCTAATAACCTCAGAATGGTTCAGCTTTAAGGCTTGCACGCCTGCAGATGTGTGCGACTGCCACGTGAATCAGTCTTTGAGCAGTATGTCAGAATAAACAGCATTCATCCCAGGATCATCACACACAGCATTCAGTCTAGATGGAAAAATACGTCCACAGAACAAACTTTATTTCGCTGGTCAGCCCGTTTTCTTCTTGCCTTCTGAAATGGGTCTTAAGCAGCAGCATCGAGTATTTTACTAGTGATATCAGAAATGTCAGTTCCATGGACTTCCTCTTACGCTCGTCATAGAAAGAACACGGGTCACCTAGCACTTCATCACGCCTGGAGTGCAGAGTGAGAGAAATCTCCAGAAGAAAAAAACACATAAAGAGGGGGAAATGAGCTGAGGTCAGACAGGACCAAACTCCTGCTTCCTGCATCCCCCAACGTTCTCAGTCTGTAGGATCAGCTTGCTGAAGCCTGACCCTCTCCCCTGAGAGACGCTGGGGTCGACAGGGTTATCCTGGCCATCACAGACAGGCCTTCACAAACGGTGCAGTGTGAGCGCCGTGACCCTGGGGAACTGATTCTCTAAACATAGCCTGCAATAGCACAAGCAGCCCTGTGTGACACAACTGCTCAAATTATTTCCAGCCATTCCGTGCAGACCTCGTTCACAAATGGATGTGATTAATGTGGTGGGCTGAGGTTTGTTGTGATGCAGCTAAGCACAACCCTGCCAGCCAGGATTGGTGCGGATGACCAAATTCACACATTCCGACTCTACTCTATGAGACAGGACTCTCGCAGGACATTTGCTCATAATATTATCAATGCACCACGCAAACCATTTCCTCTGAATGTATTAGATTGTATTATTGGGGACTCTGAACATCCTGCAGACTGTTTGGATGTTTTTGTAGGAGTTTAATAGTCTGAGTTATCACTATGCACGGCTGCTAACTTGATTATTTATTGTATACTTTGAGTTTCGCCTTCTAATGTAACACTCCCTGGGTTTCGCTGTCACATTTAGCTCAGTGTTTTATATTTGAATGCCCCTGGCAACGTTCTTCTTCTTGGCTCAGTTTAAAACCCACTACATTTTTACATAACTGACTTTTGAGTGTTGCTAGTGAAGTACTCCAAACATGAACAAGGCAACTAGGTAAATCTTTTCAGCCCTTAATTTATTTATTTATTTATTTATTTATTTATTTGAAATATCACAGCATGCATATGAAAATTGATGATTTGTAAATTAGAAACGTCATATATTGCCACACACCATAAATACTTCATAAAATACATACATAAAAGTACAGAGCTAGTTGGTTCTGATGTGAATTCACTCACAAGTAGAAATGAGTAGATTTCCAGTATCTTGATTTGCATTGTCATGATCCATCCATCCATTTTCCATACCGCTTATCCTGCACAGGGTTGCGGGGACTCTGGAACCTGTTTGAGGGAACTCAAAGGTGGGGGACACCCTGGACGGGGTTCCATCTCATCACAGGGCACAATCACACACACAATTTGGAAATGCGAATCAACGTACAATGCATGTGTTTGGACAGGGGGAGGAAACCGGAATACCTGAAGGAAACCCTCAAAGCACCGGGAGAACGTGCAAGCACACATGGCGGGATCCGGACCCCCAACCCCCGGAGGTTCTGTGCTGCTAATTATGTAAGCCACCATGCCCCCTACTGTCATGACGTTCTCAGTAATAATGAGTCATTATAGGTCACATATACAGTAGAGCACAGTGAAATTGTTTTCTTCGCATACCCCAGTCTGTCAGGAAGTTGAGCTCCCCTGGAGCAGAGAGGTGTTACGGGCCTTGCTCAAGGGCCCAACAGTGGCAGCTTGGCAGTGCTGGGGCTTGAACCCCCAACCTTCCGATCAGTAACCATGAGATTCAACCGCCAAGCCACCACTGCCCCACCTTTAATCTATATAACAGTTGCCAAAACCGTCAAAATATACGACAACCACAAAGAATTTCATCATTAACATTAAGTACATAGCCAGCTAGTTTAACTTAGAAGTTCTACAGTGCCATCACAGTGTAATGGAAATGACACAGGACCACTTTCTTACTTGTAAAACGTCTACCATTGAAAGTTGAACTCTCACTGTTTTAGACTAGCTCCCCACATGAACCTAGTGATGCAGTACAACTATATTTTACAGTAAGTGTTGGTGACTCTGCTTTATAAATCAAGTAGTCAAGTGAGAAATAAACCACGACGGGGTGTGCTGTTATAGGAAACATAATCAACGACAGGATGGTGTGATGCGTTTACCTTCCAGAACAGCATGTCACAAAGTGTTTTATTCCTCCTGTGTAGTGATTTGACAACGAGCACAATTGTTATTTCATTAATAAATACCACATCGTACTTTTTAACCATTTAGAGTTGCATTTAGTGTCGCGGAATGTCCTCGAAACAAGTTATTTGCTGTTATCAGTTGCAATATAACCGCTGTAAACTGTCACTCCCTCACTAGCATCTCCCTTGACGTGAATAAGACAAAAACTTTGTCATGTTAGAGAGGAAATGGAAAACCCCCTGTCCTGAAGACTTTCCGACTGAGTGCTGACACTGGAGACTCCTTCTATAAATTGCTAAATAAACGTCTCCTTACAGCCAGCTTCACACTGGCAACAATTTTACATCTTTATTAAAGAACAACACACTTTGTTCATGTAGCTCATGTGAAGCATACACCATACAAGAGCCTGTGAATGAGCTGTTACTTTTAGAGATGATAGTGTATTCGAATGGACTTATTCATATAAAACTGTTATTATATGCAGGTTATTATTTGCTAATAAGACCAGACTCGATCAATCAAACTGTCTTGTGGCTTATTTTCAGATTTATTCAAATTGGACAATTTTTATTTCTTTAATTTAGTACATTTTAATTGCACTGCAGCTTTAGCCATCTGCATTAAATACAGCTAAGTATTTTTGAATCTTTGAATATTTGTATGCAGGATTATGAGGATGTACAGTGGTGCTTGTGAACCCTTTAGAATTTTCTATATTTCTGCATAAATATGACATCATCAGATTTTCACAGGTCCTAAGAGTAGCTAAATAAGAGAACCCAACTGTTTACATGAGACAAAAATAGCTTGATTGTCATTTATTTATTGAGGGAAATGATCCGATATTACATATCTGTGAGTGGCGAAAGTATGTGAACCTTTACTTTCAGTATCTGGTGAGACTTGTGCAGAAATAACTGCAGATAAACGTTTGAGGTAACTGTTGATCAGTCCTGCACATCGGCTTGGAGGAGTTTTATCTCATTCCTCTGGATGTTGGTGGGTTTCCTCACATGAACTGCTGGCTTCAGGTTCTTCCACAACATTTCTATTGGATTAAGGTCAGGACTTTGCCTTGGCCGTTCCAAAATATTAACTTTATTCTTCTTTAACCGTTCTTTGGTATACCGACTCGAGATTCAGTTCATGGTCAGATGTTCTGAACATTTTCCTTTACAATTTGCTGATATACTTCAGAATTCATTGAGAATTCATCAGTGGCAAGTCGTCCTGGCCCACATGCAGCAAGACAGGCCAAAGCTACCACCGTACACTACCATCATCATACTGTATGTCACAGATAAATAAGGTTCTTATGCTGGAATGCAGTGTTGTCCTTTCTCCAAACATTTCACATTTAAACCAAATATTCTATTTTTTCCACATGATCTTTAGCAAACTGCAGAGAGGCAGCAATGTTCTTTTAGGAGAGCAGTGGTATTCTCCTTTCTGGCATTCTCCTGATGGTGGACTCATGAACATTATCATTAACCAGTGTGAGAGAGGCTAGAAGTTACCCTGGGCTCCTTTGTTTGCTTGCAGACTATTACACTTCTTGCCACTCCTGGGGAGGGTAACAATAGTCTTGAATTTCTGCCATTTGTACGCAGTCTGTCTGACTGTGGATTGGTGGAATCCAAACTCATTAGAGCGCTCACTCACACCGGATTATCGTCCCATTGATTGAAAACACCTGACTCTAATTTCACCGTCAAATTAACTGCTAATCCTAGAGGTTCACATACTTTTGCCGCTCACAGATATGTAATATTGTATCAGTTTCCTCAATAAATAAACGACCGAGTATAATATTTTTGTCTCGTTTGTTTAATCGGGTTCTCTTGGTCTACATTTAGGACTTGTGTGAAAATCTGATGATGTTTTAGGTCGTATTTATGAAGGTATATAGAAACATTCGTAAGGGTTCGCAAAGCTTCAAGCACCAAACTTTCGAGTAGATACTGGTTAGATTTTTCTCCGTTCCATGTGTTTTTTAAAACTAGACCGCATCTGCTAACCAGTGGTCTTTGTGCACATGCTTTTAGTGGGTGGAACTGTCCACCAAGAGAGTTTAAACCCACCCATATATGACTAACAGAGGAGTCATTTGCACCTCCTGCCATGGCTTCCACTGCTGACTAATGTATTTAACTCCTGCTAAAGAAGTCCCTACTCTGTTGTGAGAGCAGTGTAGTGTCGAGGCCCTCAAAGTAAATGGTACACATAACTTTGACTGGGCTTGGAGAATGCTAGGCCTAGCGCTCCACCCCATTCTTACTTCATCCAAGAGCAGCTAATGAAAGGGTATGAAAGAGCTCTGTCAGCCCTACTCTGCCCACACAGGCTGGAGGCTACCAGCTGACAAATGCTCGTGTTTACTGTCTCTGAGATTCTGTCGCTCATTTCCTGATCTACAGAACGTCTTGTAATTGTCAGTGGTTAAGGAGAGCCTTCTATTGCCTAGAAGCTCTGCTGCTTTCAGAAAACGACTTGACGTCAGCACAGGCACTGATGATTGTTGCAAGGTTCTTGCAATGCAATTTCACTGTGATTAGATTCACATCATTACCAGTGAGGACTGTAGTTCACATTTTAGCATACGTGCAGCTCAGCATGCTTTGAAGTAAAAAAAGAAAAAAAAAAAATTATATATATATATATATATATATATATATATATAGAGAGAGAGAGAGAGAGAGAGAGAGAGAGAGAGAGAGAGTTAAAGGGAAACATACATTATAAAAACCATATTTTAAAGTGATGCTTCACATACCGTAACATTCCAATCCATTAAGAATCACCGCTTTTTCTGCTGTAAATTATGCTTATTTAGTCTGCTCAGTTTGCCTTTTTGTCAATAAAAACAGATGATTAAAAATCACTATGGTACACTAGCATCTTTTTTTAGGCTGTAATAGATGCTTGCAATAATTGCGCTGCATTCATGTGTGAGACACCATGTGAAATGAAGCATTTATTTGCACAGTCAACCAGGAGAGTTGGATTGGCTTGTGTTTTGTCAACTGCAGAGCCGATTACATTATACAGTGGCTTTTATTTGTTGTGGCCTTTCTTACCCTCTCTGCCTTTTCTAATAGAGAGTGAATGACTAGCATGGCCTACTGTGGCAAGTGATGTCTCTCTTTCCCAAGAGGTACAAAATGAAGACATGAAATGAAAATTGTTACGTCAAATATATCCTGGGTTCAGCCACTTCTACTCCCAAAGGTCCACACGACATGATTTCCCAGGTTGACGTCATTTGAAAATTCAGTTCACTCTCTACTATATTGGAAACACATTATTAACACATTATTTGATGTTTTACTTTGTGAATTTCATTTATATTTGAAAATATACACTCATTACAAATCATGACTTCAACAAAGTTATTATGCATTTCTTCAGCTGCGCAAC
Source organism: Ameiurus melas (assembly GCA_012411365.1). Classification (NCBI taxonomy): domain Eukaryota; kingdom Metazoa; phylum Chordata; class Actinopteri; order Siluriformes; family Ictaluridae; genus Ameiurus; species Ameiurus melas. The sequence continues at coordinate 23,406,707 of CM022763.1, read as the reverse complement.
GATACGGGGACTTCGTTGCCTTATTTTGCGCTTCATAATGCACCACACATTCTGAATGGGAGACAGGTCAGGACTGCAGCAGGCCACGCTCGCACCCGCGCTCTCTGCTTACGCAACCATGCGCTTGTAATCCGAGCAGAACGTGGTTTGACGTTGTCCTGCTCTGGCTGGCAGTGTATGTTGCTTCAAAATATGTACATATCTTTCTGAATTAATACTGCCATCACAGATGTGCAAGTTACCCATGACATGGGCACTGACACGCCCCCATACCATGGGCACTGACGCACCCACATGCCATGGGCACTGACACACCCCCATACCATGGGCACTGACACGCCCCCATACCATGGGCACTGACACGCCCACATGCCATGACAGACACTGGCTTTTGGACCTGATGCTGAGAACAGCTTGGATGGTCCTTTTCCTCTTTGACCCGGAGAACACGACGGCTGTTTTGTACAAAAACATCCGAACCTGAAATGTCGACCGTCAGACCACAAAACACGATTCCACTGTGCTACTGTCCATCTCAGATGAGCCCAAGCCCAGAGAAGTGGGCAGAGCTTCTGGACAGTGTTGATGTTTGGCTTTTGCTTTGCATAGTAAAGCCTTAACTTGCATCTGTGGATGCAGCGGCGAATGGTGTTGACTGACAAAGGTTTACCAAAGTATTCCCGAGCCCATGTCAGGATCTCCATTACAGACTCATGACGGTTATTAAGACAGTGACGTCTGAGGCATGGATTGGAGATCACGCGCATTCAAAAATGGTGTTCAGCCTCGCCCTTTACATACCGAGATTTAACCAGGTTCCTCGAATTTTATAATTATATTGTGCACTGTAGAAGGCAAAATGTCCAAAATTCTACCAATTTTGTCTTTGGGGAATGTTGTTCTCAAAGTGTCGGATTATTCTCTGACGCATCAGTTGGCAGATTGCCGAGCCTCGACCCGTCCTTGCTCTTGAAGGACTAGGCCTTTTTTGGAGAGTCCTTATATACTATGATTAGATGATTTCCTCACCTGTTTCACATCGCTATTAGTCCTAAATTCCCCCGTCCCAACTTTTTAGGAATGTGTTGCATGCATCAATATCAAAACAAACATTTACCTTCAAAAAACGATGCAGTTTATTAGGTAAAACATCAAATACCTTGTTTTTATACGTTTTTTGTTGTTGTTGTTGTTGTTGTTGTGGTTGAAATACAGGTCAAAGTACGTTTATAAATGACTCCTCTTTGTTTTTATTAGCATTTTCCATACTGTCCCAACTTTTTCCAGAATTGGGATTGCATACGTGATGAACCGGAGGATCAACATACGGAGTTTAAAAGAAAATGCAACGTTATCTCCACAGTTATCCAAACCAAATAGATGCTGTTGTCAAACATTTTCAAGGCTAGCAAACAATACGTAGATTAGTATGTTTATTCATTTAATGGCTCCTTTAGTTATCTTTTTGTACGAGAACATATTACCAATCTACAGTTTCTAGTTCATGTCTCATTTATTTAAGGTTGTTTACTCATTTGAAAACCAGCAATGAAGCTTGTGCAGTCTGATAGTTTCTGTCACAGGAAATTTGGTGTACTTTATATAAATGATTCCTAATGCCTGAAAGCGGTCCGCATTAAAAAGCCTTTCGTTCAAAATTGAGGTCACTCTGAGTAGGAAAAATCAATTCTCAGTCCGTCTTCCCTTAGTTGAAATGCCCTGGCAGCAGCCATAGAGCAAGTAAAAAACATGAAAGAGTATTATGTTGTGAGCATTTTAAACAGAATTTTAAATTGATATCTTTGTATGATATGTCACAGTATAGGAGGGTAATTGAATAATGTAAAGGTTCCTAATCAAATAGCTCCCTTGGGTGTTTTTAAAAATGGTTTATTTCAGGGATATTTATATCAATACAAAAGTATTTTTTTTTTTTTTTTTAGGTGTGCAGGTTTTCCTAAATTAAACAGTAGGGGTCACATGAATGCTCAGAATGTAAGAAGTTCAGGTTGGAAAAATCCCCAAGTGCCAGATGTCATTATATCATTAGTCACTTTCTTGTAATGCGTTGGCAATGCCAAACCACATCATCATCAGAGGCCAGACTGGCAAGAGTGGAGAGCATCATGTTTCATATAAGGATAGATGGATAGACAGACAGAGACAGACAGACAGACAGATAGATAGATAGATAGATAGATAGATAGATAGATAGATAGATAGATAGATAGATAGATAGATAGATAGATAGATAGATAGATAGATAGATAAATGATTAGATAGATAGATAGATAGATAGATAGATAGATAGATAGATAGATAGATAGATAGATAGATAGATAGATAGATAGATAGATAGATAGATAGATAGATAGATAGACGGACGGACAGATGGATAGAGGGATAGATAGATAGACAGTCGGATGGACAGACTGACAGACAGACAGATAGAGGGATAGATAGATAGATAGATAGATAGACAGATTGATGGATAGACAGAGAGACAGACAGATTGATAGATAGATAGATAGATAGATAGATAGATAGATAGATAGATAGATAGATAGATAGATAGATAGATAGATAGATAGATAGATAGACGGACAGACAGATGGATAGATAGATAGATAGATAGATAGATAGATAGATAGATAGATAGATAGATAGATAGATAGATAGATAGATAGATAGATAGATAGATAGATAGATAGATAGATAGATAGATAGATAGATAGATAGATAGATAGATAGATGGACGGACAGGTGCACAAAACACACAAACACACAAACTCAGTCATTTTAAAAAATATATTCTGCTTAGAGTTAGGTCCAGTTAACCTATATTTAAGTGAATCTAAATTGTTGCCCCATGTGTCCTGTGCAAAGACTGCTTGTGTAGTTTATCTATGATTACATCCTCAGTGTGAGACAGTCTTAGCACAGATCTAGCCAATTATTTTTTCCTGAATGCATTTTATTCCTTACTACAGCTGAGCAGATAGATTTGATGGTGGGCTTGCTGTGGACATGAATAATGTATGCGCTTGGCTGGATCAGACCATGTTTCAGCTCCATTCTGTGTGATAATGAAAGAGACCCTTTGGGATCACCATCCTCTGCCAGTCAGTGACTCATACAACAGCCGGCGGAAAGATAACCCGCCGCGCAGTGGTAGCTTTGTGATTTTTTTTTTTTAACAGTTTTCTATTTTCTGGGCTGCATTAAATATTAATCAGAAGGAGTAACATTGCTGGTTGTGGTCTTTTCTTAGGCCCTTTTTCTGTGAGGTCAGGAAAAAGGTTGCATTTGTGACTTGTCCTGGCATTAATTTATATTTTTCTCAACATTTGGCCAGAGGGTACACATTCTTTTATTTTATTTTACCCCCCCCAACCCCCAACCCCCATTTTTATCCACTGCTGCCTGTAGCCGGTAAGGTGTCTCATGTCGATGCACCAGCTAATTCCCCTTCTCATGCCCTGGAGCACTTCAATCACCAACACAGTAAAGCTGCACTCAGGAGATATGCTTCTGACAGCTCCTTTCTCTCACTCTGTCTCTCTCCTGCTCTCTCTCTGTGCCACTCTACCACAGGCTGTAAAGTGCATGGACATCCAGGGAAACTCCACATCTCATCTTTCCAAAAGATTTTCCCTTCCAGGCCGACCTGCACCACTGAATTCGTGCCAGTCGCGCACACAGAAATGGATTGACAAAGGACTTTATTTCACAAGTGAGCGGTTTATATTTGTTTCCTATTTCAAAGCTACTTCAGTACCCTAGTTCTGCGCACAGGATGTTTCTGCCTGTCATCCCCACAGAGAATATATTAGCTCCTCCAAGGGCTTTATTTATTGTACTTATATATAAAACAAAGTAGTGCACAGACTTATCATGGAACTGATGCTCAGAGATGAAAGGCAGAGTATTGTTTCTAAATGCCTCCAGGTATGTGTGTCTCTTGGTGGTTTTCCAAGACCTTAAGTCCCTCCACTTTTTCCATACGACTACTCCTGGTAATTAAACCGTCGGGGCAGCAGGAGCTGGGCTAAGGCTCAAATCTGCAGGTTGCCTACACCAGTGACCTACCCCAACCACCCTCATCCCCTTTGCTCTTCACGCACGACTACAGGCACTAAAACCCCAAGATCCCAGAACCTTCGATAGCTTCGATGAGAATCCTGCTGAGTCATACTCCACTAACTATACAAACAACCCCATGTACTCCTGATATAGAAAGGTGGACTAATGGTGGAAGGAATCAGAGAATCGGACATGGAAGGCCTAGAGTGCATTTGACCTTTTAGGCTGTTGACATACTGTGACTTCAAATATGCCATACAATACTTACTATTTGTGATGACCGAACATGGCTAGAGGAAGCGTATTGTTCACTCCTCAGGAACACTGAAATAGCCCCATTTTAATAAGAACAATGTTAGCATTAAGATGTTTCCACTAACTGTTCTACAGACAAGCAGCCTCACAGGAAATGGAAAAGGCGTAAATCCTACCACTACACCACCATTTCGCTTAAGGGTTCAGGATTGTGTGAGGTGCAGCAGTGGAGATCAGATGTTTCCACTCTTCCACCCAATCATCTAAATTTAATATTCACCTTGAACAGGCTATTTTCACCCTTTAGCTATTTCTGGGTCACATTCTAAGATGAAGACAGATGGTTTTGGCCATTACAGTCAGGTTTAATATGGGGAGGAAAATGAGGGAAGGCAAAGTTCCAGTGGGAGTGTGTCGTTTGAAGGTTTCCCTTCAAGACCCCACTGATTTTGCGAGGGATTTAATGGCCAGTCGGTAAAACCCCCGCTATATTAGATGGCAGAGCATTCAGGCAATTAAGATTGTCCGTTAGCAAACTTTATGTTCTGTGTACCTTTAAAATGGATGCTATTATTTTTTTTAAAAAAACAACAACATCTTGCTTCAAGCATTGGTAAATGCTCTGCACTTATATAGCAATTTTTTTTACACTTAGCAGTTCCAAAGCGCTTTACCTTGTATCTCATTCATCCATTCACACATACACACACACCAATGGTAGCAGAGCTGCTATGCAAGGTGCTATCTTGCTACTAGGAGCAACTTGGGGTTCAGTGTCTTACCCAAGGACACTTCAGTACATGGAGTCACGTGGGGTGGGAATCAAACCGCCAACCCTACGATTAGTGGACAACCCGCTCTGCCACCTGAGCCACAGCCACCCCTGAGGCATTACTGCTCATATTTCCTGTCTGACTGTTGATGTAATGGGAGCATTAGCTGTCTTTCAAAGATGTGACTGCACAGGATGTCGGATGTCACTAATAAAACCGAAAGACAAAGTGCTGCACAATGAACCGTTATAAACTAGAGTCAAATGAACTCCTCTTAGGAATGGATCAGGCTTCAACGTTATCCGATCCAGGTTCATGAATTCGCTCTAGACGTAACTGTGCATGTCACTGTGAATGTACGATTTAGCTCTTGTCAATCTGTCACTCTTTGCTACCTTCCAGTTGTTTTTCACTCTGTCTCAAGCAATTCTCCCTCTGGCCTAAACAGGCTTTTTAAATCAGGCATCACCACCAGTCTGAACTCTTACAGCAGTTCTCGGAGTTGGCATCAAGCCCAAGTACATCTCCTGCCAACACTATTTCCTCTTGCTGAATTCGCCTCACAGCTCCCCACTCCACAAGGATAAGGAAATCACACAGACGTGATGAAAGATGCAAGCCGAACCCTCGCCAAATTAAAATTTTAAGCGAAACACCCTTGCGACCCTGTATATTTTATTCAGGATTTAGAGTAGCACTCATGAATGGAAATATACATACGGGTCTTGGAGGGTTTCCTAAGATCCCTTTCTTTGTTCTATGATTGTACCACATATTATCGACTAGCTTTATAATCTGGACCTATTATAATGATAGTGAAATGTTTGTTCTATTTCCCACTCATTGCCTCATGAATTATTACAAGCCAACGTGTCACATTACTTTCGTTTAGCTTATATTCAATCTGCTTACCAGTTCAATTGCATTTTTATAACACTTACAACATTATATTACAATAGATGTAGTTACAAAAAAGGAGGAGCCAAGTCTCAACACCTCCCACCCTTTATTCTATCATGTTCCCTCCACCACTATAAATAAAACAGTGACTTAAGATGATATTTTTTATATCATATTTTGTGAGACATGTAGAATTACAGGTCAGTATGCATGCCACCTCGAGCCAACTGGTTTAAGATCATTGACTTGCTAATGAGGGCAGCAGGCAGGGCAACTCAGAGGCCCAGGCTCAGTGCAGCAGATGGGAGGCAGCAGCAGGAGGAGCCCTGCTGAGTCTCAGGGATTCGGGCTTTTTTTGGGAACATGGAGGCGGAAAGGACAAGAGAAGGAGGAGAGGCTCATGCTTGAGTATGACCCTGGGGCCAGGGGCCCTGCAGGGCAGGTGCTGCTCAGAAGTCTAAAGGTTACGGCTTTGAGGAGACGCAGCTTCACACAGGAGACGAGTGTAATATTGAGTTTTTGGATCAATAGAGGCCATGTTGAGGGAAGAAAGGCTACTTCGTGGCTTGTGGGATTCAGAGACGCTGGAGGTTTATTGTGTAGTTAAAGATACAAGGACTGTGGACATTCTTACAATATAGCTGTCAAAGGAAAGGGGGTTGAGAACTTCAGGGCTTGTTCATTTCATTGAGTTGGAATAAAAAGTTTTTGGTTTTTTTTAATGCTGTAGATATACATAAAATGATAGATAGATAGATTATTATATTTAAAAAAAAACCTTTTACCTAAAATAAAGAGGTGTGCAAATCTGAAATGCTGCATATTTTAAGTTATCCAACAAGCTACTTGGTTCCATACAGTCATGCCAACATCTCCCACATGTTCATTTTACGGCTCAATTTGAAAGAGTTTATTGCTTCCAATAAATTTGCTTTTTACAGCATTTTGTTTTGCACGTGTTCACTCACCTCCGCATTTTGTTCCCCCGTTCGAATTGATTGCATTTTTTCCCCTGCAGTTTCACGCCCTTGTAGATAACCACTATTGAATTCTGCCAGACAGAAAGACGCAGTTAAAATATAAGCATAAGCAATTACACTGTCCAAAAGCAGCAGTTTAGCTGGATCGACACAATTTAAGTACATTTAAATAACCATTCTTTTTCAGTGACTCGTTGCAGTCGTCGTGTTTCAATGATCCTACCATAGAAAATAAAATATCGCTGTAAATTTGTGCGCGCAGCCAATTACTGACAGGACACCAAAACATAAAATTCATTTCCATCTCGCATGCACAGTGGAATCGCTGGCACTGCCCAGAGCGCCTCAACTTCAGGGAAGCTCACATGATGAAATTATGCATGGAGAAGCAGCGGGGGTGAGAGGTTAGACTGGAGATGAATGTTGAAGCTTTTAGTGGGGAGGATTCAGGACCTTCTGCAACTTCCTGCACCTTTTCACTGGCTTTTCTACTCCCTTCTGGATCCAACGCAGACCCTGCTCACCCTCCTCTGCTCCCCTGATCCCAGATGTGGGCTGACCCCGAGCTACCTATCTTAGGTTTGAAATACACTGAGCGATACACAGAGCGATGGTGAATAAATGCATTCATGAGCTATGTATGTAACCCTTTTGGCTATTCCTCACCCTTTCTGCCCACTCTAATCCTAATGCCTTTGAAGAATACAATAACCAAGTATCTCATTATTTTCTGCCATATTGTGTGTGTGTAATAAAAAAAAAAAAAAAAAACGTCTGGAAATACTATTCTTTATTTTTCAGTTTTCCATCCAATCAGACTAGAGTGGTGAAAGAAAACAATACATTTTGTTTAATTGGCTCAAGCGGGCTTTATTAGGTTAGAGCAGAGTGAGTGTTTTTTCTGATATACTGGAAAGGGGCTTTGAGCTGGGTTGCCACCTCATGTGTCCTCATAAGTCACATGAGAATCACTGCTGCCATTAAAAAAAAATACCAGGACACACCAGGAGTGAAACCTTGCAAAATGAGCATCGTTTTTCTCTAAACAGCTCCTATTTTCAGCTGCTGCTTGTCAATAACCTTGTGACAGCTATTAAAATTTGTTGACCCTATGAATCAGCATGTCGGCTGTAATTTATTTCGGCTACAGTGTCGTCAGCCGCTCATGTGTGATCTGTCTGCTGCACTGTAAAGGATGAGCCTACAAGCTTGTCCTCATTCCAGTGGGCCATGAGAAGAAAAAATGGACGGGAACCAAGGCCTCAGAAATTGAGCAAAGGCCCATAAATTTTCAGCAGGACATGGCTTTGTTTGAATGAGCTCGGCATTGATTCATTGAACCCTCCTGAGGTTGCTCCATAACTCAGGCAAGCAGTTGTTGCTGCGAGAGGATCATGTAGGAAGATGGACCATACAGCCCTGTGACCCACTCCAGCTCTCAGCCCTAAATTAATTCATGACAACTACTGCAGGATTTTATCCTGGATTTGTATTTGTCTTTCAACACAATGACGGCTAGGTAAGGAATAAAGCTCTCAGACACCCTTGGAGCTCCAACTGGAAAAATAAATCATTCTCAAATTGCTTTCATTAGAAGACTACAACAAACAGATATACATTCATTAATAAAGCCTTACGAGGACACCGGTGACCCTGCGGCATTACTTTTCAATTAAATAATGTACAAAACTCAACAGATATAAAATGATAGAAGAGAGATTTTAGAAAAGGTTTTAGATTCTAGAGACGTTACTGGAAAATGCAAGCCCTGAATGAACTCTTTACAGCTCATGGCTAGGTATCACATCAAGGCAAAACTACACTCTTAGACAAAATGTCATCTGAAGTGTTCTTTGTACAGTGAGGGGAAAAAGTATTTGATCCCCTGCTGATTTTGTACGTTTGCCCACTAACAAAGAAATGATCAGTCTATAATTTTAATGGTAGATTTATTTGAACAGTGAGACGAAAAACGAATGTCTAAAATGTTATAAATTGAGTTGCATTTTAATGAGGGAAATACGTTTTTGACCCCTCTGCAAAACAGGACTTAGTACTTGGTAATGACTTAGTAATTACTTTTCATTTTTAATGCCCTGGCTGAGGGAAGGAGGTTCTCACCCAAGATTTGATGGTACATTGCCCCGTCCATCGTCCCTTTGATGCGGTAAAGTTGTCCTGTCCCCTTAGCAGAAAAACTCCCCCAAAGCATAATGTTTCCACCTCCATGTTTGACGGTGGGGATGGTGTTCTTGGGGTCATAGGCAGCATTCCTCCTCCTCCAAACACGGCGAGTTGAGTTGATGCCAAAGAGCTCCATTTTGGTCTCATCTGACCACAACACTTTCACCCAGTTGTAGTCTGGAGTTATGGTTTGGGGTTGCTTCGCTGCCTCAGGGACTGGACAGCTTGCATTCATTGATTCAATTATGAATTTTGCATCATAAGTGGACCTTTCAACAGGATAATGAGCCTAAGCACACTAACAAATCCACTAAGGAATGGCTCAAAAAGAAGAAATGAAGGGTTATGGAATGGCCTAGACAAAGCCCGGATTTGAATCCCATTGAAATGTTGTTGTGGGATTTGAAACAGGCAGTACATGCTAGAAAACCTCAAACATGAAGTATGAAAAACACCTAGTAAATGATTGAAAAAGCTAATTTTCCTTGTGGTTTTGTCCAAGTATCTCAAGTTTATTGATATACACTGTTACAAAGATGATCAAATGTTTGCCTGTCCAAATATGTCAAAAAAAAAAGCCAGCAATTCCCATGTGGTTGTTTTTATTACTCATTTATATATTTGTGTGTGTGTGTGTGTGTATATATATATATGGCACCCTGTCTAGGGTGTACCCCGCCTTGTGCCCGATGCTTCCTGAGCAACACACACACACACACATATATATATATATATATATATATATATATATATATATATATATATATATATATATATATATATATATATATATATATATATATATATATATATATGTATACACACACACACACAATATATATATATATATATATATATATATATATATATATATATATATATATATATATATATATATATATATATATGAGAAAATGCTCTCTCTCCAGTACCAGTTCCTGATTGCCATCCAAGCCAGTAATGTGTATGCTATAAAATCTTACCAGCACATCCTCACATGATATAATGCAAGTTCGTGATGCAAACTCCAGCGGGTTTTACAATAAGGTCACATGTGGCAGTTGAAGAGAAACATCCATTTTCATTGGGCCGATGTCCATTTGGCTGATGAGCCAGTCGTCCTGTGTGCAATTAGATGGTCATCCCATCCCAGTCCCCTTCTGTCTGTCTGTAAGCTAGGGCAGAGGTCGGCACCTATAATTATGCTCCAGACATCGAAGGTCAAAGTGGAGCAAGGTCAAGACTAAATTCCCCCCAAGTGCTTGACATTTAGCTGACACACTGAATGTCTTTCCAAATGGACGCATGTGTGAGTGACTTTCTGTTGGCTTAAGCCTCAACAGGATGCCAAGTGAAAATCAAGATCAATTGTATCATGGTATGAGATTACTTTTCACCAGCTATTAAAGGCCAGAACATAAATTAAATTAACTACACAAACACGCACATAAGTTTAGCATACAAATTCATTCACTTCAAAATAAAAGCATATTTCTCAGACCAGTTTAATCAAATTAAACTGACAGCCTTTTTCATGATATTTCAGAGAAGCATGATGGATAGTTAAAAGGTGAGCAGATTGTACTGATTTGCTCCATGTGTCTTGTATCAGCTCTAGCACAGCACAAATCGGGACCATGGAGAAGATATCCTGTTGCTGTTCCAGCAAACAGCTTTCTCGGGTTGTCCTTTGTTTGTTCAGCTGTGTCTTAACTACACGATCACAATGATTATCATCATTAGCATCACTTACCTTCAGGTTTCTTTCCCAACCCAAAACCATGTGCTTCTCTAGAACGCCATGTTCTCCTTCATTTCGCCCAGACCAGGCGATGTCGACTCAAATGACCTTTGGATCATCCTTTGCTCACTGCTTTATTTTTTCTGATATGCACGCAATCATCAAGATCGTGCGTGGTGTTATTGCCAATTCTTGTGGCTCAATCAACTTTCTCCATCTGCATTGGAGTTGAACCATGAGATAGGAACAAGGTTCATGCAGGTTTGTTGGTCTTACTGATACTCTCCTCACATCATTCAGAGAGTATATTAGATTTACCAAGACATGCAACATTTATAGAGTGTAAAGGTTCAACCCAGGGAGCTCCACTATCTACTACAGTCAGAGTATATATATTTTAATGTATTAATATGTTAGCATATGCACATTCATGTATTTGATCTTCATGTCAGAGTACATAGAGTGCTAGAGGAATATAAATCCATCGTACACTATCCCTAGGCTCCTTATCAGTTTCCCTGCAGCATCATTGTTATTACCTTGTCAATCCAAACTCAATCTGAGCCTTCATTTCTTGTGGAAGGAACATCTCCAATTGCCACCTTACTGCCATAAATGAAAGCTGATACGGCTGATTACAGTGTTCCTGTTTGCCACTGAGCACCACTGTCAGGATGAGATATGTGAAGGAGCCACAGCAGGTGACTGTATGCCATCACTTCTCTCAAAGAACGAAAGAGCAGCCATGCCCCTCCTCATTATCTCTGATATATACCATGTTTTCAAAGTAATCAAGGAAAGAGGACTTTTATCCCCCCCCCAACCCCCAACAAGGACACGTAGCATTTAATTTCAGTGAAAACTTCTCTCTAAAGTGCTTTTCATTCCCCTTTTTCAATCAGCATGTAGCACCATGAAGGACTCCATCTTAGGTCTAGGCCATCCTTGTAGTGTTGTAGTGTATACCTTCTGCCTGCTTTAAGGAGCTGTCTTCCAGCTGGAATACACTGGTTATAAAGATTGAAGGATGAAATCCACCCTGAATAACTTGCATATTAATCTTTATAAAGAACGTGTGAGCTTCAATGTTGTCTAAGGTTTATTCTGTAATTCAATTCTCCGTTGGTTTTTTGTCGTTTTTAAATGACGCTCATTGACATTTTCACCTCGGTTAACGCTTGAAAACAGCGCCATTCGACTACCTGCTGATCGTGGTGCAGGTGGGATTTCTATTTTGTACTCGGAATTACGAAAAAACCTGACCAACTCTGACATAAACCCACCTGACATCACAACAATACGGCAGCGCACACAGTCAATGATAAACAGTTTTCCGTTTGCATCGTTTTCTACTTGAAACAACTGCTAACTATTTTTCCCCCCAAATATATATATATATATATGTTTTCATGATATTTATTCAGTAAGTTTATATATAGGAGTAGTGTAAAAAATGATTGATGCATTGCTGAGAATGGTTAGAGAAGCTTTTGCTGGCCTAAGAGCTCACGCGTAGTAATTATCTTCATTATTAAGCTTGTGAAGTAGAAGGAAGCAGAGGAGGACAATAATAACCGTGCTAATAATATAATTTGTTTTTCTAGATGTTATAGTTCAAGAAACGTTAGTCTCTGTGAACGCTCAGTCGTGGGTTTTCTGCGTGTTCTGAAAAACGTTTGACATTTCGAAATGTTCCAATGGCATTTCTGCAACAATTTTTATTGTTCCGTTAACGGAATTTTTTTCTCTCTCTCTCTAATTGGGCTACTTTGTTAATACTTTCTTAGAACCATAATTGTATGGCCAAAAGTATATGGACACATGAAGATTACACCCATATGTGGGTTTTCCCCAGCACAGACAGCTGTCGAAAATGCCTTTGTGTTCTATTGCATTAACATGACCCTTCACCCGATACACAGTTGCTTCCAGAGGCAGTTTATAACTCTATAGTCAGTGATGCAAAAGACGATAGGTGATTTTCACTATGTTACACACTTCAGCACAGGCAGCTAAATAGGCACCTACATTTGACTTTATATGTTTTCTTATGGTTCAGTAGAAATGAGCATTTGTTTATTTATTTGTTCATTTATTTATTTATTTTATTTTAATTTTTTTTGGGGGGTGGATGTTGCACGGTATTAAAGAAAGTACCACTCTTAAAATAATCAGTTGTCCCTCTTGTGGGAAGCCTTAAATGTAGAATTCTATGTAGAATTCAACACCCATATGTTTTCTTATCAGAGAGGTTTTCCTCTCCTTTATTAAGCTAAAACCATTCGTAACTAAAGGGTAACATTTACTGCTCTTGATTGTTTAGTTTTTTTTATTTAAAGAAGAATCATCACTATAAAAAAAAATAAAATCTTTACAGCTACCGTAGACTTTTAGACTGTGATGATTTTCGAAAAACCTGAGTCGATTGTGAAGTCTTCAGTAAAGAAGAGCGCTTAAATAAAACACATTTAGCGTGACGTGGGTGTAAGTGAACCCATTTAAAAACAGTCACATACTCATTCTGAATGAAATTGCTTTTCTGCGCAGGGCTGTGATAAAACCATGACATTTCCACCGTAATTATCTCCATATTGCTGCCGAATGTTTGCTAAAAGGATTATTTTCCTCCCCTAAGCCTCTCTGAGCTGCAGCTCTGACTCTCTCCTTTTCTCGGCATGTCATTTCCAGTGTGTCGATGCTAAATTTGACTCTGTCGTGTGCGCTGTGCTTGCTCTGCATGCAAATGAATCCTTCTGCCCATCTCCCAATCCCTACAAAGACCTCTGAACTTCATGCAGGTCATTTAAAATGTTAATGCTTCATTTCCTGCCAGTGAAGATCAGTCCATGCTCTACATGCAATCAAGGAGGGTATGACCAGGGGATAGCATTATCGGATGCCTGACTCCAACCCTTACCTTCGTCCTCCAAGCTTTAATTAGAATATGGTCTTATAACCACTGAACACTTTTTCAGTCATTTATAATTAAGGATAATGGCAGTAAGACTTCATGAACGGCTTGTTAGATAAATACAAGATGTTATTTTTTTTCCTGATCCTGCATAACCTCTTCGAGCGCTGTTGTCTCCACTTACTCAGTAGGTAGAACATCTGCATGCTTATTATCACTCATTAGTGCCGGAGCCCCTCCTGTGAGCACAATCCTCAAAGCTATCGACACACCTGCACTGCTTACTTCCTACAGACTAAATAGCATGCTACGAATTGGCGAGCGAATTCAGTTTGGGCGATCCACAGAGTAGATGGAGGACGAGAGGAGACGAGTATTCCTTCTACCGAGTGTACTTATTGCGTTCTATTTCCACAAGCTATGCGAGGACATAGGAGAGCGTCGAGGAGAAAAGAAAACTCCTTGCAGTGCAGCTGTACCGACATGTTTCTCATTTGTCTCTCTGAGGTCATTTGAGATGCTCAGATCAGAGAAGGATTTTGCACTGACATGAGTTTTACCAAGCAGGGGCTTTCGTCTGCAGCTGTGATTAAGAACAGATATAGAGTCTGCTCGGAGCATGCTGCGGGCCTCAGGAATCCGGCTCGAAAAAGGGCCTCTGCCAACATCAACAGGCAGATCTAGAGCGTTAGCTGCAACTGTGCGAGTAAGACTCCACTTATCCCCCATGATCCCGAATGAAGCTGAGCAGGTTCTTGATTAGCCCAGAGCCTCTCATCCAACCGACCTGATTGCAGCCTTCACTCGAGAGCATACGGCTCGAAGTTTGAGCTCGCTCATCTAAGCTGCTGGAACGGAACAGCTTTCAATCAGAGAAGCAAATGGCGTTTCACTGGTTGGCCAGCAAATTGTGAAGCGGTGCACATGCAGGGGTTGGAGTGGAGGGCAGGAAAAAGAGCAGGAAACAGGCTAATGCATATCACATGTTGTTTAGAAGGTTTTACAACTAGGATTGCTTACAACTGTTACATAATCGTCTAATCGCAATGAGGGTGAGTACTTATGTTTACTGCGTTTCATTTTTTGGTATGAAAATATATTGGATGAGATGCGCTCTTAAAGTCACAAGTCGAAGATTACAAAGTGCGTAGTCGTTTCAGAGAGTTTAACGAGTGTGAAAACAGCAATTTCGCCACATTTCTTTATGAAACATCCATCCATCCATCCATCTTCTATACCGCTTATCACATTCACACATTCACATTTTTGGGTTTAGTTGAATGGTTTCCTACATTACCCACAATGCCATTTATATACAGTTGCGCCAGTGGGATTTAGTCCTTGCTCTATCTCTACCTAAAGAGGCCAATGTAGCAGTGCTTTAGTCCTTTATTTTGTCCAGCTCTCTCACCTCCTCATCTGTACACACTGCTCAAACAGATCAGGTTCCAAAGCATCACCTTTCTTGAAAATATCACCATCAATGCCACTGAACTTGTCATCTAGTAGATAACTGACCAGCCAAGCAGAGTCTCTTCCGTAACTCCGTGCTGGAAGTTTGAGTCTAAAGCTTGCTGTCTTCTCTACACAGGATGTCTCCTTAATATAGCACTGAGTAAGAAGCTCTTGCTCTGTTGTTTTTAATTAGCTAACAGTGAGACCACATATCACTTACCACTTAGAAAATTCTCTTGGATATCACCGGAGTTGTTTGTTTATTTATTTATTTTCATTGTAACTGTGCTAGCAATGTCTAACTTCTCGTGGGAATAACAAAAAGACAACATTAACCATCACATTAGCACCAGAAATGTACAATATAAACATTTTTAATGTGTTTCAAGGTGGACTTTTCCTCTTAACCGACTCTGGGCTGCTGATCGGAAGGTGAAGAGTTCAAATCCTGGCACCGCCTTGCTACCACTACCGTGCCCTAAATCTTCATCTGCTCGTATAAACGCATCTACCAAATGAGAAAATGTAATTATAGAAAATTATGCTAGGTATTATGCCTGGTAAATATATGATAATGACATTTCTAGTGGAAATTTGAATCCCTTGGATTGAAGTATGCATGTTAATGTATATGAGCTTTAGACGGTCTCGAACGTATCACAGGCTATTCAAACACGAGCAGAGGAAGTTCTGTAAAATCCATTGTGGAACTCACATCTGTACATAATCCTTCTCTTTTTATTGCTTCTTATTATAGAACAGCAAGGCAGGGCTGTTTCAGAGCTTGGCTTGATCGATGTGTCTCCTACTGGTTTGTGGAGGAAAAATAGCATCTCTGAGCTTTCTTGCGTTCAGCAGTGTGATGTGATATTCCTCTCTTTATGTCTCTCTTCCTTTAAGGTCTCTTGCCTTGCCAAGATGTGGCAACAATAGGCTTATCTTCCATATTCCTGCTAATGTTTCTAATCGATTCAGTATCTCTGTAGGATTTGGAGAGAGTTTGCTTTAGGTGCAGCTTTTTTTTTTGTTTAGTTTAAACTCTCAACTTTCATGGAAATGTCGGTCTCTATTCACTTTGGTTAAGTGTTCCCTACATTACATTGCTGATAGTACCACCATTTGGATTTAGCCCTTGCTTCATTTCTATACCAAAAGAGACTCATTTGTACAGTCTATCTCAAACAGGTCAGGTTCCAACGTTTCAAACGCAAGCTAATGCAGACATCATAGCGATTCAGTTTGTCATCTCGTACAGTAGACCGCCACCCAGCCAAGGAGTGTCTGTACGTCAGCACAGCTGCTTCGTATAGCTGCGTTGCAATCGGGAACGTTGGATCTCTCAGTAAAATGACATTAGGCACGGTAGGCACGGTGGCTTAGTGGTTAGCGTGTTTGCCTCGCACCTCCCGGGTTGGAGGTTTCAATTTGAATGTTCTCCCTTGTGTTTCGGGGGTTTCCTCCAGGTATTCTGCTTTCCTCCCCCGGTCCAAAGACATGCGTTATAGGCTGATCGGCGTCTCTAAATTGTTCATAGTGTGTGATTGTGCCCTGCATTGGGTTGGCACTCCGTCCCGGGTGTGCCCCACGTTGTGCCCTGAGCTCCCTGAGACTTGCTAAACAGATCACTAATGTTTCAAGTCTCAACAAGTCTCTTAACTGATTGTATCTACTCTCGAGTGTATGTCACCTTCCATTAAAAAAAAGTATTTAAATAATTGAAGTAATCATTTGGATTGGAAATGTACTAAATACTCACTAAATACCTCACTGCATATGATCTTCTGACAACAGAGGCACAATTAAATCATTTAAGCAAGTCTGCTAAATGCTGGCCACAGGCCTAGGGAAGAGGGAAAATAAATATCTTATCAATGGACACTGCAGGGAGATGAGCTGTGCACTGCATCATCGTCTGAGTCATAGGTTTGAATAATTATCTATCAT
Source organism: Ameiurus melas (assembly GCA_012411365.1). Lineage (NCBI taxonomy): Eukaryota > Metazoa > Chordata > Actinopteri > Siluriformes > Ictaluridae > Ameiurus > Ameiurus melas. Next base: position 23,389,481 of record CM022763.1, on the reverse strand, counting down.
TTCGTCTTTTATAAACCAGACTGAGCAATTTGGTTGGCTAACTAGTCACATCACCCCATGCTGGGATGAGATAGCATCACCACTATGGATGGTCACTGTGTCCCACATTAGAGGGTTGATTTGAGCCCTGACGTGTGTGTGTGTGTGTGATTGTGTGTCATGATGACACGTGTATTCATGTGTGCTTTTACGGCACCTAGTGTGGCCTTTTGTTACAGTGACATCATGATGACACATTTGCATCTTTTCATCAGTTCTTACACATTGTGCTGTACATGTTTCTTCTGTCCAGGCCACGTAACACTCCAAAGCAAATCAAGCTACCGAATGCAGTCCTCATGAAAAGCACATAATTGCTTAAGACAAATCCAGTCTTTACGTTCTTTAGGACAGATGGCACATTTAAAAACATCCATCCATTTTCTATATCGCTTATCCTAGAGGGTCGTGAGGAACCTGGAGCATGTCCCAGGGAGCATCATGCACATGGCGGGGTACACCCTGGACAGGGTGCCAATCCATCACAGGGCACACTCACATACACATTAACACACTACAGACACTTTGGACACGCCAATCAGTCTACCATGCATGTCTTTGGACTGGGAGAGGAAACCGGAATACCCTGAGGAAACCCCCCAACAGCACGCGGAGAACAAACTCTACACGCACATGGCAGCAGCAGGAATCGAACCCCCAACCCTGGAGGTACGTGCTTAACCACTAAGCCACCTTAGACCACCTTAATAAAACATATACATTTAAAGGTACAGTTTGTATATTTTCTCCCTAGTTTGAGCTGTCGATTCCCAATCACCAAAAAACTGTTCCCTAACATACAACCAGTGTGAAGGCTAACATATCTCCTCGTGAAGCCAGCCAACAGCTGCTCATGCTCCATCACAGAGCAGTGTAAAACACTTGGAGGTAAGCTCTATCGGCCCTCTTCTGCATACGTAAGCTCACAGTGGCACACGATTGGGTAGCGATCCTGTGACAGACACGGCAGAGAAAGTATGCCACCCCTCTCACCCCGAGGAGAGCATTCAAACTCTCAATCTCTCAACAACAGTCTGAAATCTTTTTTCTATCCACAGGTTGCGTCCTCGAGCGGAAACTTTCTTCATAATATTCCTACAATTTCTCAAACGCATTATAAAACCTCGCAAAACAAGTGCTCTCCAAAATCGCCTTGCAATGGGATCTTGCTCATTTTGTTGTTTCAGACTGTTTATATTTTTCCAGTCCATAAATTTGCTTTGTACCCAGGGGAAACAGAGCTGCTCAGCTTTGTCCTCTTTTTTAGTAAGCCAACTGAAAAGGCTTATAGTTTAAACTAGACTGCAGCTGTTTCTCTCTAGTGCTCCAAATATTTGTATTTGTATCTGTATTTGGATTTAAACCCTGGGCATGGGCATGGTAATACACTGTAAGCTTGTTCTTTCGGTTGTTTTTAATTCAATTTGAAAACTACCATTGTGCCACAGAAACAATGGGAAACACTGGAGAAAAAAAAAACCCTTAGGTAGAAATAGCAGCACTGTCAACATGCTCTGCGAAATCTGTCTCTGACAGTTCCTCATCCTCATATCCTCATGTGTGCCAGACTGGGGTTTTATTTTTTATATCCTGCTCAAGCAGATATTATTCTTTTCTTTTTTTTTTTAATATCTGCTTCCTTTTCAAATGAATTTACTTGGTTTTATTTCCCCAAATATAAACAAACTAAGAGTCTGATTTAAATCACCACGACCCTACCATGGCAGCTACGTAGAACTGACGCTTGTTAATATTAATAAACATTGTCTATATTTGAACTTTACGTCTCTCACCCATGGCATGGTGGCTTCGTGGTTTGCATGTTTGTCTTGAACCTCTGGGGGTGGGGGTTCGAATCCTGCCTCTGTCCTGTGTGCTCATGTTCTGCCCTACGCGTACTCTGGTTTCCTCCTCTGGTCCAAAGACGTGCGTTGTAAGTTGATTGCCATTTGTGTGAGTGTGTGGTTGGCACCTAGTCCAGAGTGTCCCTAAAGTTGTGCCCTGAGTTTTGTGGGATAGGCTCCTGTCTCCCCCATGACTCTGTGTAGGATAAGCGGTATGGAAAATGGATGGATGGAGGGACCTCACAACCACATGCAGTTCTGCAGCGTCCCAGTCTTGATGAGCGGCTGTGGCGCAGTTGGTAGTCTACTGATCGTAGGGTTGGCGGTTCGATTCCCGGCCCGGGTGACTCCACATGCCGAAGTGTCCTTGGGCAAGACACTGAACCCCAAGTTGCTCCTGATGGCAAGCTAGCGCCTTGCATGGCAGCTCTGCTACCACTGGTGTGTGAATGGGTGAATGAAAGCGCTATATAAGTGCACATTTACCATGTTCACCTTTAGTATCAACCCTGTGAACTTTTCAAACAAAAATAAATAATCTGCCATGTACTTATATCCATTTTGAATACTGTATTCCTTTTCAGCTAGTTGAAACAGGGCGACTTTCGATGTCACTGCTCCTTCCTTTACATTTACCACAGCTGTCATTTCCAAAAAAAAACTTAAATCGCAATTCATTTAGCTTTACGACCCTGTAATTATGTCGTGTAGAAGCTGCGCTTAGGGGATGCTGAACACAGTGTGCACCGACTCTTTAAACACAGCTTTGTATTTCTGCGTGTTTAGTGAGCCTGTGAACAATGCCACTTTGAAAAGCGAGTGTAAGAGTAATAGAGGTTGTGCTGGACAAGACCTCAGTGAAGGTGGAGCTGATTCATGGTCTGCAGTCGCAGAGTAACAGATGTGATTTTCTGCCCAGGTGCACCAGATTTGTCTCAGCCAAAGGACCTCACTTTTCCCAGTCATTCATTATTCAGGCTTACAACAGTGATTCATTGCTTGTTAGCATTTCTAGGAGTCTGATTAATTAATTATAGCATGGGGAAGAGCTATCTGTACCTTCCTAGGTGTGTGTGCGTGCGTGCTGATGTGCCTCCACCATACCAGGAGTTTACTTGTCATTTTTGCTGAAGGATTGCACAGTATTCTCTGAACGGTCTATTTCAGGGCTTAGAAATGTTGAGAGGAAGTAGTTACATGACACGCGGCCACAGTGGGTCAGAGGCAGTAATGATGACCAGACGGTACTGAGATTTCAAAAGAAGTAATGACCGCCTGTTCAGTTAGAAACCATCATTTCCTTTAGTAGAAAAGCACTCCGTTTGTTTGCAGGAAAACATCTCGCTTAGATAATTCTCTATTTTCGACCTCTCAGGAAGTCACTCTTTGGAGCGGTTTCAATGGATGTCTTTAATGTGTACCTGGAAGGGTGAAAGGTTAACAATAAGGGCCTTGACACCCCAAGCGTATTGTCAGGCATAGTTTTTTGCGCTGTGTTCTGCATCGTCGGTGCTAGTTGGCCCTTGTGAGCACGCGTCAGAGGTAAGTGAGAAAAGCATGTAAGCAGCACTTTTAAGAAGGTTTACATCAATCGGTTTGTTCTCACAAAGTATTTACATACCAGGGAGATTTACAACTAGAACTCTTTCTTTCTGTCCTGTTAAAGCGATCCACAGGGATGAGAAAATTGTTGTTTGGCTATGTCCCAAACTACTCTACTGAAATAAATAGGATGGCAAAATACTACATCACTATAGATAGTAATAATGGTAGATGACGTACTTTTTGGTAGCAATATATGGAATACTGCCACCTTCTGGAATGGCAAGTTATTTCATTTTGCACAGCATCAAACTATAGCAGTGGTCAACAACCCTGTTCCTGGAGAAACCTGTACTTTCGTGAAGACTTTAGCTCCAACCATAATCGTGCCCCCCTGACCATCTAACGTTTGCCTTAAGAAGTACTTGATCAACTAAAACAGGTGTTTTAGATTTAGCTTGGAGATGAAACCTACAGGAAGGTAGATCTCAAGGAAGAGGCATTGGTGACCACTGAACTACAGCTTGTGGTGTCGTAGCCATACAAAGCCTACCTATAGAAAAGGCAAGTGAATGGAGGCCTGGGAAAACACTTCACATGTTCTACTATATATAGTTTTAAAGACTACAGACTTTCCTGAACTCAGATATCCCAACTACAAATAAAGCATGTTTAAAGTCTGTTTACCTCCAAAAGTGAAACAGAGAAGAACTGTATTTAAAGAGTGCGTTCTGACTCCATTGAGACATTTTGTACGTCAGTATCTGATTGCAAACTGAATTGATTAGGCTTATGTGCGTTTCGCTATGGGACACAGCTGTGCAACAACTGTAAAAAAAAAAAAAACAACAACAAAAAAACAACAGATCAAAACCTGACATTTACTGTGTGAGGAAATCACATTTAGTAATCAAGGTGTTCGATATCTTTATTCGCAACTGGATCTGTACAGGAAGATGGCCAGGGTAAGGTTATAAAATAAATTAACCGTACATTGCCACAAAGACATTAGACGACTTTTCCAAGACCACCAAATATCCTGCTCTGTACCGGATACAGGTTCCTGTACAGCTTCAACAGCCTCGAACATACAACAATGTTTAATCAGTTTCAGTGATGAGTCAGCGGTTAAAGCACTGGGCTACTGATCAGAAGGTTGTGTGTTCAAGCCCTGGCACTACCAAGATTGCAGTGTGTTGCCTTTAAGCACAGTCTTAACCCGGTCTGTTCCTGAAGTAGGGCATCGTGCCTGTGCTCTGAGTCCAGCTTTGTGAAATGGTGGAATATGTGAAGAAAAGAATGCTACTGTGTGCTTGTGTATATGACACTAAAAGGCTGTCTTTCATACTTGTTCAACACAGGTAAACAAAACATAATGGGTTAAGGCAAATGAAAGAGTGCTATGTCGGCAGAAAATAGATAAATATACTATGAACATGCTATGCAGGAAAGAAGCTCAGGTGATGTTTTTAAAAGTCTAGGACAGGGTGATCTTAGCCGCTAGCAGAGAGTCCACTACTCTGATATTCTTCTGTCAGTCGCTTCTTTCATCTGAGGGACATCTGCCTTTCTTGAAAACTTGTATTCACCCATATCTGCCTGCCTCACAAACTCTCTCTCTCTCTCTCTCTCTCTCTCTCTCCTTCTACCCTGAAGGAGTGATAGCTAGCTGAGAAATAGAGCCTTTGATCTGAAGTGGCAAATGCTGAGGGCAGGTACGTGTGTAGATGTGTGGTAGGGAAATAGGGTTGGCCATAACCAGCATAAAATGTGACTCATGGAGTTCTCTCTCTCTCTCCCTCTCTCTCTCTCTCTTCCGTTCTGTGTTTTCGCCCAGCCTCGATGTGAAATATCCTTCAGACATAGTAAAGTGCACCAGAGACCCCTCCTTTATGTGGTTTTTAAAGGTTTTGATTTCACACAAGCCTATCATTTCCCTCCACACTCCATACTACACTCACAGGAGCCATAAGAATACAGTGGAGCTATGCTATAAGGTAGCATTTACATCCATCCCAGCAGGCGCTGTCAAAATGATATGGCGGTGTCCTGCTTTTTCCATCTATCTGCACAGTACTGCAGGATGCGGTCGTCTCTCTAAAGCTGGACACCTGTTGTCAGTACTGGCTGCTTGACTGTCTCCTAACTTCCCTTGGCTCTCAGGGATGGGTTTAACATATCGCATCACACCATCCCAGTGGAATAAAGCATGGATAACAGACTGCACCTGACTCTCGGCAGTAAAGAGGCAGAGTTTTTGAGACTGGGTCTGCTTCATTAACATACTGCTAAAGCCTGAGCAGAGGGTGAACATGGCATCAGAGTTACAGAGTCATCTGTGAGTGTAGCAGCGTTACATCAGCTGTGGGCATAGAGCTATCACAAAAAGGACAGGTAGCTCATCATTGAGCCTGGCATTAGCTTTGTGCTTGTGGTTGAAATGTGACTGTTGGAGAGAGTACTGGTTTTTCACCCAGCACTACCTTGGTATTGTGCCAACCTGAGGAGGAAGAAACTTGCCGGAGGCTAAAAGGAAATTCCTCTAAGATTTGCTCTTATTGGTTATTCTTTGCTGAAAACGAAACAAAATGTCCGCTGTAGGAAATGGACATGTAAGGAAAATCTTTTTGTTTGCAGTATAATACAATCCATGCAGAGACACAAACATTTCTGGATGCAGGTTCAGATGATTACTATCACTTCCCACTGCTGTAATTCTGCCAGTGGCTATGATATAGTGGTTTGTGCAAATGCAGAACTGATAAGAGAGACCGGTTGCTCTTGGATTGAAAGTGTTCCTCTCATCAAGCTTTGTTTCAGAGTGCAGAGAGTGGGGTTCCCTCCTGAGACTGCAGAAGAACAGATTGTGGAATTACTATTCGGCTACAGGAGTACCGGACCTCCAGGCTTCTGGCAAGGGAAGACTCGCTTGAGCATATGTCGCCAGCATGATTCATTCATTTAAATTTATGGTGTGGAAATGGGCCAGGTAGTGCGCCGTGGTGGCTGTCAACAACACCTCCTCCCTCACATACATCACACACACTCCCAGCAGTACCATGCCAAAACAGCGCAGCCACTGATGGGCACAGAGAAGCGAGTTGGTTCTGTCATCTAATGCACACATACACACAGATGGGAATCTGGGTGTGGAAATTAATTAGGCAAGTGCGAACACCTACTAGCTCTCATACCCTGCTGAAGCCACATGCTGACACGGGTCCTCTCAAACCCCATCGTTCACTGAGCACATTCACAAACAGTGCATGTAACCGTATAAACATGTCATTGCTGTGTAATGATTCAATCATGAAACTTTCAGGTGTTCCCCTTAAACGCCTTTTTGATGTGAATCAGTGATGAAGGATCAGCATGGTGTAAAGAAATGATAATAAAAGATAATGTCAACTTCTCCTGCAGGAAGAAAGGATGTAAAATGTTCTGTATGCCAGCATTGGGAATGAAACTATGTCCAGGAATTGGCTTTTAAGGAAGCCTTTGACAAAATGAGAAACGTATTGAAATCATTCTCATGGCTAGATCGGGAAGCGGTCACAAGGTTGCGATGGACTTTAACAGGAAACATGGCGAGCACAACACACGACACTGCTGCCAAACTTGTTTACAAATGAAAAAAGACTGGAAGTGTCGTGGACCGACCGAGAACTGGACGTCCACGACCGACGTGGTGCTGCCAGACACAGTCCCCTATGTATAGAAACGGTTGGGACAGCCTGGATTTTAAAATAGATAACTGACAATACAAATAAATGACTTCGAAGTCTAACGTGAAATCTCTTGCGTCCCGAAATCAATTCATCGCTGATCAAGGCTTCTGCTGTGGCTCTTTTGATCAGTATGCCGGTGCTGTTTTCCCCTGCCAGCCTGACTCATGATGGTGTTTAGAGAATGAGTGTGTGGGATTAGTCGGAGAGTGTTATTGGTCCCCTGCAGCTCCTCGTGTGAAGAATGCATAGACTATACTCTTGTGAATCACCTCCCAGCTACTTCAAAGTCGCCCCAGGCAAGTCATTGGACTCGGAGTCAGACGGGGAGCCAGGCACAAGGCGTCTTTAATTACAATGCATTACCATTTACATCAGAGCGTTTTATACGACTATGTACTGTTTTAGCATTACACTCCATGCTTTTACAGAAAAAGGGATGGTTCAAGATTTGAAGAGTTTTATTGCTCTGAGATCAGATTACAGGCTAATGTTACTCAGCGGTATAGAAAGGTGCAGTCTGGGTATTATATAAATGCAGACAGACATAAGAAAGAATCGTTTGATTACTGCACAGTAAATAGAAAACCTTTTCAGACCATTCAATCAAGTATTTGGAAGGTGCTGAAAAGGTTGGGCTGTAACACCACAGAAAAAATGCTCCTGAAATGTTTTAAAAACGTTTGCCGTGATACCGATTTGTATTTAGAAATGTTTATACTTAGACTTAAGGGGCAGATGTGGCGCAGGTGGTAGAGTGGGTTGTCCACTAATCGTAGGGTTGGTGGTTCGATTCCCGGCCCGGGTGACCCCACATGCTGAAGTGTCCTTGGGCAAGACACTGAACCCCAAGTGCTCCCGATGGCAGGCTAGCACCTCGTGTGGCAGCTCTGCTTCAGTGAGTATATGGGTGAATGAAACACTGTGTAAAGTGCTTTGGATAAAAGTGCTATGTAAGTGCATATTTACTTAAACTAACATTAAGAAGTGGAAGAAGGATGTTTTCTTTTTGGGTTTGTGTGTGCAGTGCTTACCTGGGGAAGAGATGGCACCAGGATGAACCATGGGAAGAAGATCCCATCCCCAGATCTCATCAAGACAGTTTACATCCAAAACTACCTTTAAACTTGGCCAAAAAAGGCACCTCAGCGGCAACTGCCTTTAATTTAGGACAAGTCCTAACATCTGCTGTAATACAGTGAGGCAAAGAAGTATTTGATCCCCTGCTGATTTTGTACGTTTGCCCACTAACAAAGAAATGATCAGTCTATAATTTTAATGGTAGGTTTATTTGAACAGTGAGAGACAGAATAACAACAAAAAAATCCAGAAAAACGCATGTCAAAAATGTTATAAATTGATTTGCATTTTAATGAGGGAAATAAGTATTGGACCCCTCTGCAAAACATGACTTAGTACTTGGTGGCAAAACCCTTGTTGGTGATCACAGAAGTCAGACGTTTCTTGTAGTTGACCACCAGGTTTGCACACATCTCAGGAGGGATTTTGTCCCACTCCTCTTTGCAGATCTTCTCCAAGTCATTAAGGTTTCAAGGCTGACATTTGGCAACTCGAACCTTCAGCTCCCTCCACAGATTTTCTATGGGATTAAGCTCTGGAGACTGGCTAGGCCACTCCAGGACCTTAATGTGCTTTTTCTTGAGCCACTCCTTTGTTGCCTTGACCATGTGTTTTGGGTCATTGTCATGCTGGAATACCCGTCCACGACCCATTTTCAATGCCCTGGCTGAGGGAAGGAGGTTCTCACCCAAGATTTGACGGTAAATGGCCCCGTCCACTGTCCCTTTGATGCGGTGAAGTTGTCCTGTCCCCTTAGCAGAAAAACACCCCCAAAGCGTAATGTTTCCACCTCCATGTTTGACGGTGGGGATGGTGTTCTTGGGGTCATAGACAGCATTCCTCCTCCTCCAAACACGGTGAGTTGAGTTGATGCCAAAGAGCTCCATTTTGCTCTCATCTGACCACAACACTTTCACCCAGTTGTCCTCTGAATCATTCAGATGTTCATTGGCAGACTTCAGACGGGCATGTATATGTGCTTTCTGGAGCAGGGGGATCTTGCGGGCGCTGCAGGATTTCAGTCCTTCACGGCGTAGTGTGTTACCAATTGTTTTCTTGGTGACTATGGTCCCAGCTGCCTTGAGATCATTGACAAGATCCTCGTGTGTAGTTCTGGGCTGATTCCTCACTGTTCTCATGATCATTGCAACTCCACAAGGTGAGATCTTGCATGGAGCCGCAGGCCGAGGGAGATTGACAGTTCTTTTGTGTTTCTTCCATTTGTGAATAATCGCACCAACTGTTGTCACCTTCTCACCAAGCTGCTTGGCAATGGTCTTGTAGCCCATTCCAGACTTGTGTAGGTCTACAAGCTTGTCCCTGACATCCTTGGAGAGCTCTTTGGTCTTGGCGATGGTGGAGAGTTTGGAATCTGATTGATTGATTGCTTCTGTGGACAGGTGTCTTTTATACCGGTAACAAGCTGAGATTAGGAGACTCCCTTTAAGAGTGTGTGTGCTCCTAATCGTTACCTGTATAAAAGACACCTGGAAGCCAGAAATCTTTCTGATTGAGAGGGGGTCAAATACTTATTTCCCTCATTAAAATACAAATCAATTTATAACATTTTTGACATTCATTTTTCTGGATGTTCTTGTTGTTATTCTGTCTCTCACTGTTCAAATAAATCTACCATTAAAATTATAGACTGATCATTTCTTTGTCAGTGGGCAAACGTACAAAATCAGCAGGGGATCAAATACTTTTTCCCCCCACTGTATATATATATATATAATATTCTTAGTTAAACAAAACTTTATTGCAATGCTAGTCCATATACTGATTCCACATAATCTAAAACTAATAATAAACAGGTTTAAAATGTGCTGTTATTTAACAAATAAAAGCATTATTATTTGATGCATGTGGTGAAATTTTCTGTAGGCGACACTTCAACTATGGAAGGAGTCTCCAGTGCCAGTGCTTTGTAATGGTCCAGAAGTTTTCTTTCCATTTGAGTTTTCAGGACATAGATTGCTAAATACAGATTAAAATACACGATCTGTTGTAGGGTTCCCGTCAGGGTTTTATACTTCAAGTCCAATGAAGTGTAAGCACCGGATCTGCGAGGGTTACACATTATTTAGATAAGGCACAACTAACTAGTCGTGTGGAGAAAAAAAAAAGTACTGAGATTTGGATTGCGATATGTTGTTTTTAGTCATGTTGAAATATTTCTGTCCTCTCGCAACAATACAGGGTATTATTCGGCTAGCACGGGGGGAGTGTGCTAGAATTTGATTTCATCAAGTCGTGACTCAGAACTGTTCTGGTCTGCTGGTGTTTTCTCGAGCACGTTTCCAAATATAAGTCATGTGAGAGCACTGGTTTATTCTGCACTGAATCGACTAGAAATTACACCTGAGAGCAAGCGTTCAACACAAGTCCATTATTCCTTTCAGAACGTAATGGCGCTAAGCCGGACTGTGCTGAAAATGAAATACTGCACTTTAGCTATAGAAGCTGTTGGGGTGAGTTTTGATTGATTTCGATTATTATTATTTTTTTAACAGGTATATTCATTTCGACTCAACACCACAGCGTGTAATTGTATAGTGCTGTTCTCATCATGATGACTCCAGGTCAGGATTTTTTATAGAGGTATAACAGCATATTTTTTATAGAGGTATAACAATATTTCTACACAAGTTAGAACCTACAAGGACGTGACGTGACCGTTACACACCAACATCATGTTGAGCAACACTGCTGCTGTAGTGGTTCAGTGAGCAGGCTAAGACAGGAGGACTCCCACTGATCTCTAATCAGTCTCCGTGAATCAGGCCTGCCAGGCCTCCTCTGAGCATTACATCACCCTGAGTACAGCCTGACCCAGCAACAGTTCTGCCCAGCAGGGCTGTATCACATATGCTGCGAGTGAAAGAGAGCGAGAGAGAGAGAGAGAGAGAGAGAGAGAGAGCAATAATGTTTTTGTTAGCATTATGTGTGCATGTATGTGCGAGTACGTTCTATCCATCTATTTTATGTATATGTATAGAAGTATATCTATACAGTCAAGGTTTACACATGGAGCCCAAAGTCATGTGATTACCGAAGTTAGTAACACACTAGTTATTTCTAGAAACTTACACTAACTGACCATATTATTAGAAACACCACACTAACTAATTACTGGTTAGGACACCTTGTTACTCGTGGCACGAATTCCACAAACTTTTGAAAACGTTCTTTTGAGGTACTGGTCCACAATGACACGATTGCTTCACATAATCGCTGCAGATTTGTCAGCTGCACATTCACACGGTGTATCTCTCGTTCTACCACATCCCGAAGGATTCCGATCTGGTGAATTGGAAGGCCCGTGGAGTACACTGAACTCATCGCAGGTTTATGGAACGGTTTTGAGAGGACTTTGTGTGCACGGCATGTCATCGTGCTACAAGTAGCCTTTTTTTAAGGTGGCTAAATTGTAGCCAGAAAGGGATGCACGTGATTTTAAAGGATACTGAGATTCAAACGATGCTCAGTTGCTGTTAAGTGGCAAACATTTCCCAAGAGTAAACCACAACACCGTCACCAGCCTGGACTGTTGGCTCAAGGCCAGTTGGGTCTTTGAATTCATGCTGTTTCTGAAATACTCGAACGATCCCGTCTGGCACGAGCGACCATGTCACTGTCAGTCACTGAGATCACATTTTACATACTATACAAGTCTATGTGATTGACATCCAAGTGTAGATGAATTCGTTTTTACGAAAGAAAGAAATGAGAACATATTAGAACGAGCGCATTAATATGAATTTGTGCTCCGTCTTGCGGTCAGAGTTGCTATTATAGACATGAAATCAACACCTTCTGACCAGTATGACAAGTCAACAGCGCTGTGGTACAATTAAGTTCATTTAAGTTTATTGTTTATTAAATAAATAATGTGTGTTAACCTTGATGTCAGTGAATTTGTCACGTATTTCTAAATATCTGTTTACCAATACGCTACAAATAAATCTTAATAAAAATTAACAATTAAGTGGAATTATACGATGTTTATTCCTGTTGAAAGTTTTCTGTAGAATGAGTAGCTTTGACGAAATATCTATATCGTATGTGTGTGTGTGTGTGCATTTTGAAGCTTGCATAGAATTAATATTTTAAATCAGGTGCACAAACTGGGTGTGAATCTCTGTGTAGACGTACTCTTCAGTAGAAAAGACCATTACACATCGTTTCAACATGGATGCTTCACTGAATGAAATGACATCATCGTTTGACCTAGATGCAGATGGCGGCATTTACTGGATCCATAAAAGGAACATTACGTGTCTTTTTTTTTTTTCCCCAGCATTGCTCGGCAGCACTTCTGCTATTCCAGACACACACTAAAGACACACTGCATACTAAAGTAACCACAGCCCACTTCTGACAATAACCTGACATCATGGTCATAATTTGCTCGAGGTGATGTACGGCTGATGTATCGGGACTGGGACACAAACAACAATCGTCACCAGTTATTTGGTGTGTTGACACACTGATTTGACCATCTGCGAGATACGCAGGTCTGTGTGTGAGGGCATCAGCTGAGCTCATTAGGAGCAGTAGGGCTGAAGCTGGGAGGGAGTGAGGGTGATCTGTCCTCGGCCATGCCTGCACGGCGAGTCCTGAAGCGATGGAAATGAAGTCCAATCAGTTTGCGCTGGTCTAATCTCTCACTCTATGAGACAGTGTGATAGCAGTCAGGGTCAGCTGAACACATCATACCGCTTCATACTGCTCACTTCTACAGTCAACAAAGTGCGAGTGCTGACATAAGGTCTGCAAGTGGAGCACTAGTCATGAGCCAGGCCACAGTCATCCTACACGGCCTTGATTTATATTCCACTGAAGAAGAAGAAGAAGAAGAAGGAAAGCTGCACATAACGTTGCCCTCAACCCTTTGACTTTCTCCTGGTTCAGTTTAAGGCAGTGCTGCAGATCGGCTCCCGGTTTTGCTTCACGAAGCGTTTTATAATCAGCTGACGAATTGAAAGGGGAAACAGCAGGGACAAAGAGCAGAGATCTTCAGTTAACAAAAACAACAAAATACAGCCAGAATTCAGTCGTGTCACCACAAATCTGGGATAGATTTTAGTGAAATTGATTAAACTCGCATGTCAGATATGTGCCCGTAAATCAAATCATTTTCTCCGGCGTATGCCGCAGTGTGCCGTATGCCAAATGACTTTAGCAGGCAACTCCACCACAGGCATTAGTGGCTGATGATGATGATCGTGACAGCTTCATCTCTCTGCCAGTGCTCCACCCATTGCTTATTAGAAACCAGGCGTGCACCGATTATGATCACGTCATAATTTTTTAATGATCGCGTTCCTAGCTGATGTACCGCGATACTCTTTCTCGGCAAATGCCATCGGCCAAATGAGCCAAATGTTCACCGAATGAGAGTCGCACATGAGTTAACACATCTGTGTTCAGACAGGCAGCGTAAATGGAGGTTGGTTGGTTTTTTTCTAGCCTGAGTAACAGAATATCGTGTTGAAGATAGCTAACTAGCCAACTCTCACCTGACCAACAACACTGCGTTATTACACTAACAATCAGTGTGAATGCGCAAGCAAGTATGGCTATGATATGAATTATTTCTCTGTGTGTGTGTGAGAGAGAGAGATAGAGAGAGAAAGAGAAATCCCATCAGCGCACTGAGCAACGTGCTCTACATATGCTATTATTGTGAAATGATTTTGTTTTGGCCTTGGTTCTGTCTTCACCCCTGTGTTACCATTGGTTTATTTCCCAATTTTGCACATCTGTTTTATGTTTAGATCCCGATTAGTTTGTCTATTTAGACTCCTGTGTCTTTGTCTCATTGTGAAGACTTATTGTGCTTTTGTGCATTTCGGTCGGAGCCTTCCTATTTTAATTTCCCAATTGCTATCTTGTTTATTGATCATGGATTATCCTTATTTGTTTTTGCCTGCCTGGTCTACGCCTGGATGGAATAACCAGGACGATTACCGGGTTGTAGGCTACACACATACATGAAATGTCCGACTGATTATGAATAAGATCTTCTTTCGATCTTAATCTTTAATCCGATTTCAGCTGAGCATTTCTCCAATGGTGCCAAAGATGTAGCCGTGGTACATGTGAATCAGGTGTATACAGCGATGACAAAGACAAAGGAACTACAGTAGCATCTGCTGACATCATGTTTAAGGGCCACGCCCCCTTTTTAAAGCCTCTACATCTCAGAAACTAATGCAGATGCATGCCTGGATTTGTGCACACTATTTATCGCGGAAACTAATATCCAGAAAGTATGAAGTGCATCTGAGATGGTCCGCCAGGAGGCCTACAGGGATTTCCACATGGACTGACCCCAAACAAATTTCATGTGGACAGGTTCGTTTGCATTTTTACGTGGACAATTTCAACACACCTCAGCTGAATGTTGCGCAGCATTACATTTCACGAATAATTCCACATATCTGCACCTTATACCGATTAAAATCAGACTGTTGATGCCACCCTCCTTGTGCTGTGGGGGTTTCCTCCGGGTACTCCGGTTTCCTCCCACAGTCCAAAGACATGCATGGTAGGCTGATTGGCGTGTCTAAAGTGTCCGTAGTGTATGAATTGGTGTGTGTGATTGTGCCCTACGATGGACTGGCACCCTGTCCAGGGTGTACCCCACCTTGTGCCCGATGCTCCCTGGGATAGGCTCCAGGTTCCCCTGAAGAAGGAATAAACCGGTAGAAGATGGATGGATGGATGTTGATGCCACCCATCTTTATATATATATGTCTTATTAATGATTCAATGTTCTTGCTGAAGCCAGAAGTGATGAACTTCATACGATGTGTCGAACGTGTCCAACTGTCTGAGTTTAGACGATGTACTGTAAATGTAATCGTGAAAGGTGGGGGGGCAAAATCTGAAAGTTTGCTGGTGCTATATATGGACATCATCTTGTGGCTTGAGAGTTGTGTAGCCTGTAAAACTGTCGCCCTTCAGGCATCTCTATATGATTTATTCAAGTGCTACTAATGAGGATTTCTCTATTACTTTCCCTGTTTGTGTGTACGTGCGTGCCCTCAAACCACCGCTGAAAAGTGATCAAACCAATGCCGACTTGAAAACCCCAGAATAACATAATTGTGAACAAATGTGGTTTGAGCCAGTGAGCATGAGATCGGAGAATGATTAAATATTTAAGCTTCATCAGTGCAGTTCAGAGCATCTATCAGGGCCCACAGGGCAAGAATCGCTCTCCAGTGCTGTGACTTTTGGTTTTTGAAGCTCTTTCTTTAGTCATTCTTGTGTAGATGATGTGGTTCTCTTTGTTATTCCTCTTTTTTTTTTTAATGTGCTGAGATGTTAACTGTGTTAAAGGGGAATTCTGTGAAGGAAAAAAAAAAATAAAGCAACATTAGCTAAAAATGCTTCTGGCCTGGTTATTGCTGTCAGCTGCATTTTCTGCTGAACTGTGTTACATCACGCAGAATAAATGGAAAATGAATAGAGGATTGATTTCACTTTTTTTTATTTTTTTCCTGAAGTCATTTGGGTTTATGAGTACCATAATATGCATGTAGAAATGATCGTCCGGGTCATAATTGCTATCTGTAAAGTTCCTATCTGCTAGCATAGCGTTGCAGGTGTAGAATTATTGAAGTCCTACACAGTAACTGAATGAATCTAGTATCCAAATCTAGATACGGTATAATGGAACATCTGCGTAATATACAAATATAGGAACGGCAAATAGTCGTTCCTTGCATTAGATTATATCATAACAAGTAAAACTTTAAGGGTAAAGTGAGTGGTATTGGTGGGCATGGCTAAAGCTGACTTGTTTTTTTGTTTTTTTTTAACTCAGTTCAATTAAAAATAAACCACCACTCTTTAGTGTTCCTTCTAACACCATATCATGACTGGAAACAGGACTCAGAAGCACATATTGATATTTAATCATCTTGCTTGGTTGGATTTTCATTTCCCTAGAGTCTAGAGTGCCTCAGAAATGAAAGTTTCTACCGTGAGCTGATGTTTTATTGCCACCTATTAGTAATCTAAGTGGAATTTTGACAAATATTTTGACAAACAGGGCCGCGGAATGTCCTTTAAAAACTCTAAATATTACTCTCAATGTAGCCTAGTGCATGTTTAAAATTTTAGACATCAGTATAAGAAGTCTTTGAACAACTTGTCCTGCACCATCTGTTCCTTGACCTTCACGATATCACTAGCCCGTCACTGAACTATGAGATTAAATAATGATCATCTACGGGCAGACGCGCATGTATTTCTAGCATCTTAGTAAAGCAGGTGAGAAAAAAAAAAATGAGCCCAAAAATAACTCGTTTCGTTTGTTGTGACTAAACCTCAGGTGGTGATGTGATAGCGACAGTGGCCCACCATGCCCATCCAGCTGTGAAACCAGAAGCGAGCATCCTCTATCGTGCCAGATGTGACCACTAACCTGCTTCTTCCTAGTTAAAGTTAAGTAATGCACATGTTAGCGAGCATACACAGTGAGCAGAACCCCAATTGCTTAGAGCACGCAAAGGCAACGTGGGACATCATGGCTCTTGAGTTTATTGCATAAGGCATGGCCACAGGTTGGGAATTGGATTATGGTCCTCTGGGGGAAGTGGAGCAAATGCAAATGGACCTCTGTGCTGTTCCTGTTGTGGGAATAGAAGTGTTTCTAATGCGCATAGTATTATCATGACGCTCCTGTCGTAACTGGTTGTTACTGAAATAGAACATTGATGGTTGCGGTTAGGACATTTTGTTGAGTTACAGTAGGATGTTTTCAAGGTTAGATCAGGTCAACTGTATGTGGTCCTTTCTATTGCCACCTCATTCACACTGTATATTAAATCATCTATTTTAAAATTGACTATAGTCCCTCTGTCCTTGTTTGACAGGGTTGTGTCCATCTGGGTAATTTGATAAGAGCCATTTAGGCCTCACACACAGCCTGTAATGGAACACCTAGGAGACTTGCTGATGATTCATCCATAGTTATAAGTGGGTCAGACGAAGAAAGAGAGACTGAGAGTGAGACAGAGAGAGGGAGAGAGGGTGGGAGAAAGAGACAGACAAATTCAGAAAGTAACAGGCTGAGAGAAGGAGAGTCAGCCTGCCTCTGTCTGAAGCAGTTCCTGTCCCTTTCTTTCCACGTTTCCTAAACAGGATACCCATATTTATTATTCCACACTCACTGACCCCCCTGAAACCCATCCTGGTCCGAGCAAGGGTCAAGAGAGAACCACAGCAATACAGTTCTCTTGGTTCCCTGGAGTCAGTGAAGTGTGGATTTCTGAAAAATCAACACAATTTTCTCACTTTTTTTCCCCCCTTGTTTCTTTTTATACGACTTCACAGATAAACCTTCCCTTTCATGGCCATGCCTTAGTGTTTGATCACAGCACGCCGTGCCAACTCGGCTAACCTCCGCTTTCAGATGTTCAGACTCCGGTGCAGCATATACATACTCATCAAAGACCTACTGATCCTAGCTCACCTCAAGAGAGTGTGATTGGATCATGTATGCTGACCCACGTCTGGAAAAATGAAAGATTATGTGATTAGTGATGACTAATCAAGTCGTGCCTAATGAAAGAACGTTAATTACAGTGTGGTAGAAGGATCTCTCTGCTCCTATCTGTGATCACAGGCAGTTTGCATATTTGCAGTGTACCTGAAAGAGCCCAGCAGGAGCTCTCCTTATCTCAGGCTACCCGGGATATGAAAGCACCACCATGTAGAACTTCTGTGCATCCACGTATCTGTGTATCAAAAGGTATTAGTGTTAACTCATGCACGCATGCATATGGAGTGTTCTTTTAAATGCTTAAACACTGTTTCAATATGTATGACATTTTCAAAGCTCAACGGATTTATTTCAGTCAGAACTTTGATGAATATTCACATTTCAAGTCTAATCATTGACATGGTAGGGTTACATTTTCTCTTCATGTGAAATGACTCTTCAGCCTTTTATTGAATCGAATATGAAAAATTTACTTGAAATACGCATTTCTAGTGCATGGTTTCAAATAGCATTCTTATACTCTTTTTATTTAAAAAAAAAAAAAAAAAAGAAAGAAAGAAATACATTCCATGTTACCAAAAAATGTTTGACATTGACCATTAAAAAGCAAGACTGCCTGAGAGCTCTGAATCTTCAGCTACGCGATACTAGCTAAACGGAACTAACTATGATTAGCATAAAAATGAACACGAGTATGGAAATAATTACATGGCTTTCGTGTTCTTTGATCATTGATCTAATCAGATCTTTTTTTTCCAAGAGATAGCTATAAGAACCATATTATGTGGAAAAATGATGTGATAACATCAAAGAATTCCTCAGGCTTCACTGATTGTGGCCATATTTTTAGCTATGCAAAGAACCTAGCAATCATTTGCTCCACATGACTCTCAGTAAAGTGCCTTTTTCTTTATTTTATTAATTTTTTTTTTTTTTTACTTTTGCAGTTACTCTTAAATCAGTTGTTGGTTTATTTAGGTGTACCTTGTAAACTGGCCAAAGGTAGACCATACCATACTGAGTAGATGCACTTTCGATCGAACACTCTACCACAGGACCAAGCCAAAAACAGATATTATTTGGGTCGTGGACTGTAGTAACAGTATGGAAAATGGACGTGTGCTTAAAAACAATAGAGAATATTGTGTGTGTGTGTGTGTGTGTGTGTGTATATATATATGCATATATACACGGCGGCTGTGTTGCAGTTGGTAGAGTGGGTTGTCCACTAATCGTAGGGTTGGCGGTTCGATTCCCGGGTGTCTCCACATGCCGAAGTGTTCTTGGGCAAGACACTGAACTCCAAGTTGCTCCCGATGGCAAGCTAGCGCCTTGCATGGCAGCTCTGCTACCATTGGTGTGAGTGTGTGTGTGAATGGGTGAATGAGATAATGAGAATATCTCATTATCTCATATGGGTGAATGAGATAATGAGAATAAAAGCGCTATATAAGTGCACATTTACCATTTATATATATATATATATATATATATATATATATATATATATATATATATATATATATATAAACCTCAAAGCTGAGGTTAGACTTACAATGGTTTCAATATGGTTTGGCCGTTTCAATAAGATTAGCAGATTAAAAGGACCCCCACTGGGGGGTCATGATCCGAATGAGCTGATCAGCAGCATCGATCCAGTCTTAATCAATGGTGCTTAACTGAATGTGCCCAACAGGCGAAGGCTTAGCTGGACTGTTTTTTCACGTTGTCCTCATCTGGTCTGAGAGGGTACATCATGTTCCCTCCTCAAGAGAGCAGTCCACTAGCATGTTGGTGCGACAGACTGTGGAGGGTCAATCACCAATCACTGCAAGAGCCAAAATGCTCAAATCTTCTCTCAGGGTTTTGTCCAAATAATGCTCTCTATGTCATTGAATAACTATACCGCAATCGGGGTGTCACTTACTAAGCTTTGGGACTAAAAGCAACTTGCCACGCCATGCACAAAGTGGACTAAAGGAGCTCAGACGCATGGTTGTTTCATATCGACAGCAAGCCCAAACTGACCCAGTAAACCAGGGGTTCTCAAACACTTGGCAGTCAGGGATCCGTGGAGCTGTTAAATAAAAATGTTTTTTTATATTTTTATGAACTATTTTGTAGTTCGAGTTTTATTTTATGAACTAGTCATTATTCATATGTGTACAATGCTATTCTGGCTTTTTTTGTTGTTGTTGTTCTTCCTGAATGTTCCACTGACATGTTGACATTATTTACAGGCCTACAAGTCCATCCATCTTCTACCACTTACTCTTTCTTTAGGGTCACAGGGAACCTGGAGCCTATTCCAGGAATCTTCAGGCACAAGGCGGGGTACATCCATCACAGGGCACAATCACATACACACTCACATACCCTATGGACACTTTAGACACGCCAATCAGCATACCATACATGTCCTTGGACTGGGGGAGGAAACCGGAGTACCCGGAGGAAACCCCCACAGCACGGGGAGAACATGCAAACTACGCACACACAGGAACCCAGCGCGAACTGAACCCCAGACCCTGGAGGTGTGAGGCGAAAGTGCTAACCACTAAGCCACCGTGAGCCCAAGGGACAAGTCAAACAGGCTAATAACTATACGATAATGATAAGTACAGCTTTGACAATGGTTGTGATTCCTTCCATTGGAGTTTCCATGCCTGAGGGTCCCCAGACTCCATTTTGAAGACCACTACAATAAACATGTACTGCAATAATAATATTCCCCAGGTAGGTTTAGCAGTTTTATGACTGCTGCATGATGATATTTTATGACCGTGATCTCTGATAATGCTATGATGTAAAAGCCAGTTCTGACTTGCCAGACAGTATTTGAGAATCGTGATTCACATGTTCTTGAGTACAGGCACTGTGAACAGTGTGTAAGATTGTTATTATATTTTTTGAACTGACAGACTGATAGGGCATGAATCATTGGCCGTCTGCTCGCGAATGAGCCGATTATATCAGAGTGTTCATGCAAAGTGCCCCGCGAGCACATAGCACTTTCACACCATCCGTCACGTGACGTCCCCGTGGCAACATGATAACTGCATAACGTTACATAAACAATGTTGGAGCCAGGCGCTGGTGTGGGAGGCCAGCGTCTATAAAAAGCTTCACCTTTTAGCGCTTGTGTTTCTGGAGACTGGTTATTAGACGTGGGAATATGTGGGAATTGTGAAATCGTGTAATGCCCACCTTCCTGTCTTTATGGTTATTGCTTTGATCATAAAACAAAAAAATAGCTCTTGTTACAGTCACTGATAGTTATTATGATAGTCTAGTTGCATCTCATTGGCGATATATACCTGTGCCTGAGAACGTGATGTGTCTGAGTGGTTGTGGTGTGGTGTTGATGCCTGAGAGATGTGAGACCTGAAAGAGCTCTAGTTGCCTCCTGACAGAACTATGATGCTGGTTTATGTTCTAAATGTGAAACATAAACCACTTGGCTCACTGTATCCAAAACAGAAGCATACTATATGCTGGAGAACTGGATTTCTCTACTGCCCCCTGCTGGTTGTGGGAGTTTACTGTACAATGATGTCTTCAAACCACTTTTCTGGCTCCTATTCTTGGGCATACCAATAAAACACACAGAGGAGGAAAAAAATAAGGTTTGTTCTAAATATAAATTCATTTTAATTGACATGCACAGCGGGAGCTTCGGATGGAAAGTAGCAGGACCTGTTACTTTAGGATATTCACGCCCCTGTTGCAGCTTGCTTTATCATGGTGAGTACGATGAGAGAATACACTCATCCAACAGGTGCCTGTGTCACTCCAACATCCACACAGACATGCCCATGTTCTTATTTTTCTTATTTTGACCATGCCTACACACCTCCTACCCTCATTTCATTATGAAATCAACCTCAGAGGCTGGCATCCCACATTCAGATGTGCAGAAGGAAAAGCACATTCTATCCACGCATACTGTGTTAAAGTACACTCTCGGTGTTCTTCCTGCATGTGTAAGGTGCTGCTTTCTATCTCTATTGAACCCTTAGGGTGTATGCGAATAGCATGAGGGTAGGAAAAGCGATTATCTCCTTCTTGCAGAGCCCCATCATGCAGCACTCATTTTGTCTGAGCCTCTGGAGCTTCTCTCACTCGTCACACCCCTAATCCAAACAGCACCTCCTGTTATCTGGGGCCCATGTGTTGCCTGGCACCAGAGGACCCTGGAGGACACCACACCCACTCTGTCCAGCTCCCCAGCGTACAGGCATCCTCACTGGCCTTACCTCTTCAACACTGAGGTCTACGGTCTCCCGATATACCCCAATCTTATGATACAATATACAGACGCATTTAAGCATTAAGACTGATTGGTGATATCTGATCAGAAAATCTCAAGACCCTTACCACTAGAACCTGATTTAAAAAGAAAGGAAAGCATTGCTCTCTATTGCAGAACAGTTCTGGAGTTTCATCCCGTTCTGAAAGGGTTAAACAAGCCTGCGAACAGAAATAGGGTCAGGCGAGTTGACAAGGAAATGACCTCATCCAAGCTGTTCAGAAGTGCATCCTGGGTTTCTCCTGCATGACCGATATGCCAAAATCCCTGACTGCATGTCACTCCCTCCCTAAACGGGTTGTATTTTTAATTCATTCTCACCATCAGTCAGACCTCATAGAACAGATGTTATTCCAGATAAAAATAAATAAATAAATAAATAAATAAATAAATAAATGCCTGATTTGGGTTTTTTCCGTTTAACATTCTGAGATGATTAAACAGCACTTGATCCTCATCTTTGCAGCTTGCACACAAACCATGCATCAGCATTATGAGAGTTCAAATAGCAGCATGTTAATGGTTTTGTCCCAGCTGCAGGCACCTATAAAATGCTCTTGCATAATGGATATGAGCCCATAATCGAGCTATCATTAGTCCAGTGCTCCTTAAGAGACAGAGAGAGAGAGAGAGAGAGAGAGAGAGAGAGAGAGAGAGAGAAACAGACACTAATGCAGCCAGAAAGGGAGAGACCATGAACCTTTACCCTTTCACATTTGTCTAGACAGATGTCCCATAACATTAAGGCACAATTTTATTACATTCTAGCCATTGTCATTGTATGGACTCACTGTATAAAATCATTTCATCTGGCTCACTTTCATTTTTATTTTATACAATGGAAAGGTCAGACCAAAATAAAAAATAAAAAAAAATTAATATTGATAGGGTTAATGAGGAAGATAGCAATTGCTCCCCTCATGCATTATTTGTTTTGTACAGTATATGCACCCAGTGCATTAGGACTTCAGTGATTCATTTATTGTGAGTAAATGCACTGGATAAAATCAGGCCACCTTAATGTAGTAATCTTATTAAAAAAATAAATAATAATAACGGTTTATAATATAACAATGGTATTTATTTCCATAGGTCATAGCTCTCTCTCTTTCTCTCTCTCTCTCTCTCTAACATTATACACAAAAACTATGTAATACATACTGTTTCGTGGTACTATACGTGTTGTTTATATTGT
This sequence comes from Ameiurus melas, assembly GCA_012411365.1. Classification (NCBI taxonomy): domain Eukaryota; kingdom Metazoa; phylum Chordata; class Actinopteri; order Siluriformes; family Ictaluridae; genus Ameiurus; species Ameiurus melas. The sequence continues at coordinate 23,366,227 of CM022763.1, read as the reverse complement.
ACAATAGGAGTACAATAACACAATATATGAAAGCTCGGCTTGAGGTGTCGATTACGCTTGAACTGTTGCAGCACTTCCTGGTTGGAGATTTGAGAAATCTCAGCATCTACTCTACTGGTGAAAGATCCTCCACTGTGATCGCTTAAGGAGACATGGCGTCTGTGCCAGGAGCCAGTGACTATGACTCATCTTGCTGTCTAGTCAGCTAACAGTGACTGGCACTGAAAAAAATGATGTCTTATTGAACGTTAATAATTTTGCTTTTTTTTTTTTTTAACGTTTGATTTGATGAACAAAACATTATTCTAGTTCACAATAACAGTTCATTATTATTCTCCGAGATTGTAACAGTAGGCAGATTTTCACAGCACCGTATTTAACAGTCGCCAAGACAAAGTTTAATTAGCAAGCTAGCATAGGATACAGGTTCTATGGCGGAATGTTTCTAGGTAATTATGGCCTAATAATTGACATTTTACACATTGTTGATATGGGGGGGCACGGTAATAGTGGTTAACACGTTTGCCTCTCACTTCCGAGGTCGGGGGTTCGATTTCCACCTCTACCCTGTGTGTGTGGAGTTCGCATGTTCTCCCCATGCTTCGGGGGTTTCCTCCAGGTACTCCAGTTTCCTCCTCCAGTCCAAAGACATGCGCTGAATTGTCTAAATTGTCTGTGGTATGTGATTGTGCCCTGTGATTAGTTGGCACCCTTACCAGAGTGTCCCCTGCCTTGTACCCCGAGTCCCCACGGATAGGCTCCAGGCTCCCCGCAACTCTGTGTAGGATAAATGGTACAGAAAATTGATGGATAGATGGACATTGTAGATCCAAGTCCACTGAATCTATTTCACTGAGCCCATAAACAAAATGCTCCCCAAGTATGCGTATGGACGTTATGTTAAAGTCCCTGTTTTAAATGTAGAAATGTGACCCAAATGCTAATCTGTGTAATCAGATGAGGAGTAAACATAACTAAAGGTAAAAAAATAAATAAATCTGAATATACTGTACATAATACATTTTTTTGTATTCTGAATATACACAATAATATTCCAACTATATTTCATCATTACATGGGCTAAATGTACTCGGTGTAAGCTGCTGCTACTGCATGCAAACTGATAATGGCCTGTGTGTCTGTAAACTGTGTGTGTGTGTGTGTGTGTGTGTGTGTGTGTGTGTGTGTGTGTGTGTGTGTGTGTGCGTGTGTGTGGTTCTTAACAGAAATGGAATATTCCCAGTCGTATGTAACATGTATGTCAGCATGTTATTTGGTCTCTCCTAATTAAGGCTGTGCTGGAGACATAAGCAGCGCTAAGATTAATGTGACTACTCTGATTACCGCCTTTAAGCAACACACTCCCCAGTTATCCGTGTACCTTGGATTTCTGAAGCAAATTGTTTCAAATTGTCTCCATTCCATTAAGCATGCCAGCCCTGGAAAAAAAAAAAAAAGAAGAAAAAAAAATTGGACGCTTGCTTCCTGGAGGGTGAAGCGGCCGTAGAATAGCACTAAGATGCCCATCAGCTGTAGCCCTCCCACTGTGAGATGATTAAAGTGAGGCTGGAGCGATTTATCTCCCACATTCGAGACCTGCAGGAAAGAAAGCAGACCAGAACATGCATCAAATCTGTACAGTTCAAGAGAATGACCAATTGTAGTATGCCAGGAGTCAACAGACAACTTATTACTCAAATATCTTTACACAATATATATTCTAAATTATGCATTGGGGAGAATACATGCCCTGAAAAACATTTCAGTGTGAGCCATTACTGTGTTTATAACATGTTTTGTAAAATAAACCAAATATTAACATGTTTATGAGTCCCACCGTGGCCCTGTGTGTGTGTGTGTGTGTGTGGAGTTTGCATGTTCTCCCCGTGCTGCGTTGGTTTCCTCCGGTACTCCGGTTTCCTCCCCCAGTCCAAAGACATGCATGGTAGGCTGATTGGCGTGTCCAAAGTGTCCGTAGTGTATGAATGGGTGTGTGAGTGACCCTGAAGAAGGAGTAAATGGTATCGAGGATGGATGGATGGATGGATGGATGAATTAACGTGTTTGTCTTTGGTCTCACAGAGCCAGAAGTTTATGCTAATTCAAGTATGGACGTATAATGTAGGTTTAACAACCATTTATTCATTTAGCAGACGCATTTTTCCAAAGCAGATTACAAATGAGCAAAGCGATATATATATCAAGCGGAGAACAATAAAAGTAGTGCTACCATACAAGATTTTATATATATATATATATATATATATATATACTGCTCAAAAAATATTATTTTATATATAAATAAATACATATATATACTGCTCAAAAAAATATTATATATATATATATATATATATATATATATATATATATATATGTTTAAAGGGTTTTATAGGTTATCGGTTTTAGAAGTTATAAACATACTCCTTGTAAATCTTCGCAAAAAGAAATGTTTCAATGTTTAAAATGAATGCAGTTCACATTGGTGACTCAGTCATTCTGCATCCCTCAGCCAAGGTGCTATCTGGTTACCTGTAGAATCTCCAGGTGGATTAATTAGCATGAACAGATGTCTATCTTTTCAGGAACATGCAGGTATTTGTAAATTCTGATCATTCTGTGCAAAATAAAGTTGAGTGTGAATAGCTAGTTCAGCCTTGGCCAATGCCTTACTTACAGGCACTAGCTAACTTTCCATGCATTATTATGTTACATTAGCTAGCACTTTTTAGCCTAGTCAGTTATGGTTCTGCAGTCAAAACAAGGGACTGAGCAGCACACTAAAGGTTGTACTTGCCCAGTAGGCTATCTAATGAGCATTTGTTCACCACTATAGCAGTAAATTATGTATAAACCTGTAGTATTTAACAAAGTCACAGTGCAACCTTTAGTCGAGAGCAGCTAGAGTGCATTTGTAATGATAGGGATGGATGTAACATATTTGGAAAATTGTCCCAAATGTACATGCTAGCCTAGATTTATTTCTTCTATAAATATACCCTTATAATCTAAACCCTCTGGCACTCAAGGAAAAGTGCCAATACTTCCTTTCATTAATAGATACAATTTAGCTTACAGGGTTTCTTTTTATTGCCTGATCTGCGGTTTGGTAGTCTGACTAAGCAGACAGACTGACTCAACTCTGTGTGTAAATGAAGTCCTCTGACTTCATTCTTTACTTTTGTACAAGTTTCATCTCAGGTTCCGAATGCATAATGACATGCAGTTATCATGCAACTGTCATCACAAGCAAATTCATAATGTTCCCAGATACAGGTAAGGTAGAGCCGTGCGTGGTCCTTTAGTCTGACCCTAAGCAATGCCGACAGTGTACTCACATGACTCTCTGGCAAAGACCCCACCCCACTTGATGGCACCCCATGTGCTCAAAGTGCCTTTTAGCCTGTAACAGTACTCCAAACTGCAGAAAGTTTTCATGTTTTGGTCAGCTTTGCTGTCTGCGATGAAGTTCTCTAATTTCCCTGATCAATAGGTAAGCAGTCAGTTCCCCGAAGTGAGGCCACAACTTCCCAACTAGCATCCAAACCGAAGCAGCTACAGACAGATGCACTTCTGTTTCTAGAGAGATGATATTGTCCTGTCTGAGTTTCCATTTGTGTTTGGCTCATTAAGACCCATGGAAAATTAATTTCTTCCAGTACTTCATTTCGAGCACGATCAAACTTCAAATATGGAAACGATTACGAAATCTCGCTAACGGAACTCGTGGACACAGCATGAAAGACTTGAATTGTGTTGTGTGTGTCAATTTGGTCAATCCTATTAGCATAGTGTCTCCACTGCATTAATGACACTTAAAAAAAAAAAAAGTCTCATTCCACTAAGTCTACAGTTATAGCACATGAAAGGGAAAAGAGGTGACCCAGGCTGAATGTCTGGACCCCAGGTTCTAGCGTATGGCAAAACAAACACCACAGAGCATTAAGCACGTCATTTCTGCCAAACACCGTTAGGTAAGGCAGGCTCTACACACACACCCAATCTCTTTCTTTATGACAGCAGCCTTTTAGGCCAATGATTTCAGCATGTCGAACAGAATTACTGAGGTAGACATGGTGTGTCTGCAGACCCAGCAGGGGGCTGAGCTGTGGAGTGCAGTAGTCCTCAATGCCCCCCAGTGCAACACTTGAGGAATCTGGGAAAATACAGGCAGAAACGTAGGGAAAGAGAATGAATCTTTCACGTGTCGTGACTATGCATTCATCTCTGTGATCAAATATGATGTATGGAGGTAAAGCACATGATGTGCATGATGTACTGGCTAGTTTTCTCTCCTTTTAATACATATTTATGTGCGACCCAGTGTGCGTTAAAATACTGCATTGTTAATTAACACATTTGGCAGCCCTTATCCAGAGCGACTTACAGTTATTTCATTTATACATCTGAGTAGTCAAGGGTTAAGGACTTGTCTGAGGTACCGACAGTGGTAGCTTGGTAGCGCTGGGGTTTGAACTCACGACCTTCCAACGAGTAGCCCAACATCTTAACCACGGAGCTACCACTAACACATTGCTCCTTCTATAACTATACACGATGTATAGACTTCTCCATGCTTTGTTTACAAAACCTTAGCTTTAATCTTTTCACACTGACATATTCACTAAAGTACATACCAGTCTTTTTGTTTCTTCTTGTTGTTTTCTGCCAAACTGTTAGATCTTACTGTCGTCTTAAATGGACTGAACCCCAGACTGGCTAGACGTTGTATGGAAAGAGAGAGAGAGAGAGAGAGAGAGAGAGAGGAAGAGAGGGAGTGTGGAGTAGAGATGAACGGGTTGTCTCTCTTTCCTTTGAACGCTGGCCCTGCAATCTGGGAAACAGTATCCATCATGACCCTGCTCAGGCTTTGAAGAGACGCCCCTGTTAGTTCTGGCCAGGGGCGCTGCATTAATAATTGAATAGAAGGGATTCAACAATGCCACACTTCCGCTTCTCAGAAACATCCTGGGTCTTCTCAGTTACAGTTTATGAGTGGTGAAAATGGAGAGCATAGCTGCCTCAAGTTGAAGTAACAAAGACATCGAGGTAGCCTGGGGTTCAGTTCATACAGATATTAGAAGGGTTGTGTTCTGGGCCATGGCTCACGCCTGCAGCAGGCCACTGGGTACGATATTGTCTGGTGCTGCTGCCATCGATCAGGAGTCTGAGTTTCAGAATTCCACACTCTCCTTGTCATTACCTGACTCATCCATTTTGTTTGGCTTTTGACCATGAGCCAAACCAGAGACCGCCCCCCTCCAACACACGCTCAGACAGACACACACATGGAGTAATAGCCTATTATGTGTCTACTGACCTTGAAAAAGCGTAACATTGGTAGAGTCTCAACGCTGTGAGTAATGAAAATGTTTTACATGGCCTGCAATAGGTCATTTTATCAGTGGAAATGCTTTCTTTTCTTTCTTTTTTTTTTATTTACTCATATTTTCTGTTTTTATATTCAACCTCAAATGTCAAAGATGCTCTGATAAGCAGTGCAAATCCAGCCTGTAAACTGATTGAATTGTCATAATCTTTTTTGACATTTTGTGACACGAGAGACTTTAGACACTGCGAGAACGTGGCTGCAAGACAGTGTTTGAATTAAATGTGATAGCTCTACCCTCAACATGGCTGGGGCTAGCCCTGAGGTCTTGTGCTTGGCTTGGCTCTGATTCGATATTGAACTACATGCAAAGCGATGACTGACAGCCTCGTTCCAAGTCTCTATATTCTCATGCCACTGCTATTATAAAGAAAACAAAGGAGCCATTAATAAACTTAGATGTTAATGGTTGGAGTGAGTAATAGAATAATACGTTCGATTAGACATAATTAAAGTCAATCGTGCTGTACGGGTTTGTCGGATTGGATTAAGTTACCATGTCGATCAAAATAGGAGACAGAGAGAAACCTAGAAATGACCCATCCAATCCTCCTTCTTCCATCTCTAAAGCGGGACGGCCAGGCTGCGATGCGAAGCCAAAGTCATGCTGCTATCAGTCCACATTTGCATTAGGAGTCTATAGTGCATGACAGGAGCTTGCCTGCAGTTTCAATTTCACAAATCTCTGCAGTGAAAAAGAGTCGTCTGTGCTGCTCAGCGTCATGCTGCTGCCTCTCTGTCAAAGCCTTGTTAACAGGGAACCCTGCCAGTCTCTTTCAGCTTTTGTCTCTCAGCCATTAAGTTTGCACGGACACACACACACACACATTCACATATATATATATATATACATACGCACACATATATACACATACACATGCATGAGAGAGAGAGAGAGAGAGAGAGAGAGAGAGAGAGAGAGAAAGAGAGAGAGAGAATGTACACAGACACAAAGCAAAAAATGTTGCATTTGGATCAGGACTAGTATGTACAGATGCTCGCAGTAAAAGTTTGGTCTTTACTGCCAAAACATTTTAGAAATCAAATTTATCCCTAAAATTATTCCTAAGTATGGGAGCAAAGCATCAAACTTCTACTTTCTTAATGGGCGGGGAGGGGCACAAACTTTCAAGCGCCACTGTTTACAGTGAATGAGCAGCCATTTGGAAATCGAATGCATTCTAATCCTAGAACTTTTATTGAATTAAAAATCAAATGTTATCTCTGAATACATTTACAATACAATTAAAAATAAAAGTATTTTACTGTAGAGCACAGTACAGTATTTTGAAAACATATCCCAGCCTTGAAGGAAGTTGGGGTCAGAGCAGACCCCGGGGACAGCAGTGGGAACTGAACTCTCAACTTTGCAATCAGTGAGATATTACAGCATCCCATAGAAGAGGTCATGGGGCTCAATCTTTGTCCAGCCATTGTCTAATAACCAATAAACATGTCTCCTGCTGTCCCACTTCTTAAATTACAGTGTTGCTCTGCTCATATGATCCAGTCCTGTCATTGTGTTTACCTTACACACTCAGGTCCTGCCTCTTCATTGTACACTGAGCCACAGTGTAGCTGGCCTTAATAAGGAACTGAGCCTTTAGGCGCCCACGTATGTCCCTGAAACAGCTCCACAGCTTCCTCTCTTCCAGCTGCTAATAAAGCCATTTCCAGCTCTGGTGATGGACACAGTCTGACCTTTCTTCTGAGTGGGGGGTCCAGCAGCTGGATTGAGAAAAGCGAGGTTCTTTCAGCAAAGAACAAATCCTCACACACAGAGCCTCTCATTCCGTCCCCAGGAGTCTGTCACTGGCCGTGAAACAATCCACTTCATCAGGCAAATAACACAGGGTGCCTCTGCTACTGCCACTGCTGCTGCTGCTGATGTCATTAATTACTCCAGGCCAGAGTCAGATGCTCAGAGTGTAGACTGTGTTCCACTGAAAGACCCTTCAAGCGAAATGAGGTCATGGTAAGGAGCTGGTCAATGTCCAATGATAGTGATGATGAGGCAATGGCTCCCCAACCTAATCAAGGTGTGCAGGAGCTGGTAACTGGGAACTCCAACATATGCATGGATGAGTAGAGGGAGGCTCCAGGTGATGGGTGATGGTAGAAAGGGCAACGGAAGGGTCCTCTGGACATTGTCTGGCTGTCAGCAGTGGCCTCAGTCTAACTTTTGACCCCAAAAGTTCATTAGTCTGTGCTAAGAAAACCATGTAAGGGGCTGGGGACTCACGGTGGTCCACTGTCAAGTTCTCTGTAATGTATAGCAGAGCAAAGCTGTCTGGAGTGGGTCTGTAATCAGACTTCTATAGATGAGAGGAGATTCAGGCCCTGTTGGTCTGGTGTCAAAGCTCAGTACACCCTCAGGCTTAAAATCACTGAAATATTAGTCCATACTTAGCCACTATGGATAACTCAAGTATTGTGGGACACTGTCAGGATTTCTTGGGGGTTTTTTTGTTTGTTTTTTTCAATCCATGCCACAGTGAGGTCATAAGGCCCTTCTGTCTTTCATATAATTTAATTAAGGGGCTTAGTGGACATCGTGTCGAACCAGCTTGAGTGTTTTTCAGGCCTTTACCACCCAGGTCCAGAGGTTAAATAAGAGGCACAGAGGACATCTGGCCCAGATAGTCATCTTCTGTCAACTCAACCATGAAAATTCAATCTGGATTTAAAAAGATGTATTGATTGAAAGTAATGAAATTGGAATGGGAATGATGTGGGTGCAGCCTGTGCAAAGTCTCAGCAGGTAGGACATGTGGGCAGTCTGCTGGGACTCTGCATTATAGCACCTCTTGCGTTTCTGGATGAGTGTTCGAGCAGACGAGCTCGACGGCCCTTCTTGGTGACAGTGGACAAAAAGAGATCCTTTAACCGATTGGCTGCAAGGTCACATGGTACTGTATACCATGCTGGCTAACGTAGCCTAGTTGAATAAGCTTAAAAAATTGGTGACCTTCAATTTGCATGCCATGATATATAGATGTGTTGACAATAATGTTGCACAGACTTTGGTGCGCCATCAGTAAAAGGGTTTGGTAGTTGGAAGAGGTTAATAAATGTTCTTAAATGCTGATATTTTTTCTCATTATCTAAACTTCAAGTGGCTAGGTTTTATTGCCACTATGAATATAAACTTGGGCTGTTTGCAAAAACAAAACAATGAGCAGAATATTTCTTGAGTTTGAACAACAATGTTACTGAGCATTGGAAATATTTTAAATGCCCCTCTCTCTCTCTCTCTCTCTCTCTCTCTTTCTCTCTCATAAAAATGCCTCCTGCCACCTTATTCCCCAGAGCAGGGGAAAGTTTCAACAAACCTTCCCAGTCCTGAGAACATTGGACATATGCCTTTCATTATAATATATTGGAATAATATTCCACACTATCATCCCACATTCTGGAGGGCTTTAATTACATTACCTCCCCTTTAATGAGACATTAGTTTTAGCAGATGGAGTTCTTGCTACTGTAGGGATTGCGTTAAACTGGAGGCGGCATTTGTTTTCTGTACTGCACATAATGTAGGCAGAACATGAAACCAAGTACAATCCCTAGTCATGCAGTAAATACTCTATGGCGTAAACCAATCCACTTAAAAACAATGGATGTGATACGATTGGCTCGTATTTATTCGATCTTGGCATATATACATTTTCTATTATGTCATTTAACACATGGATGCTTCCAGTACTATCACCCATACGCAACACAGCTGATACATGGATGTTCGGATCAACATGATATGGTTTATTGGTTAGTCTCGGGTTAGAATTGCACCTTGATAACTTCCGTGTTGCTAATTAGGAGGCGCCATAGAGCTTTTCCCCAGGGCCACTCGTACTAACGGCACATAAATGAACAAACTATAAGACAATATCTTCATTTCTACACTCCTCTGAATTTATAACCTCATAAAATCTCCAGTCTGTCCAGCTTCCACAAACCTCGCCCAAATGGGATTGTTCCTGAGCAGCAGCACTCATGGGGCCTCCCAGAAAGACTGATTGTGCATGGGGGATGGGTGATAGACGGGGGTAATGTGATATCGGACATGCAGGGATTTATGAAGGCGTAGGAAAAGAGCAAAAAAGGACGAAGAGAAGAGGTGATGTGTTAGATTAGTCTGGCGGATGTGTGTACATTTTCAAATAGGTTAACATTTACATTCTTGCATTCCGATTCCAATTTTCCTAAACCACTTCTATCACAATGAAAACGCAGTTAGGCATGCAGGCCTAAGATACATACTAATATAATCAAATAGAAGGTCTGGAAAGCTATTACACCCAGCAGCTGTGTTTGCATTGATAAGGATCTGTTCACACACACAAGATATGGAATTTTATAGTTTGTGCTCGGATATACTTATAAAATAAATCCAAGCTCAATGTGAAAGGTTGTCAACAATGTTCGCACGTTCCCTGTTAAAAATGCGTAGACATGCTAGCAGGCTAAATAAACATCCATAGTTTGTTTGTTTACATTACAGGGATTATTACTTTTTTTTTTTGTTTCTGTTCTTAGCTAAATGTCTGTGTATGGTTTGTTGTTGTTGTTGTTGTTGTGGGTTTTTTTGTTTGTTTTTTATTCCCTGAATCAGTTCATTTCCCTTTTTGGCCTATATTCATAAATGACATTAAACAAGCTAATAACCAGAGCACAGGGGACTATAGTTCCTCAATCTGTGGTTTCCGTGAAAGATGCAGTCTAATATCATGTGGTGGAAATATAAACCGTAGTCCGACATGATGATGATGATGATGATGATGATGATGATGATGATGATGATGTAAAACAGTTGCACATAGTAATTGTGAAAATATTAGTCCACTGAACAGTCCAAGCTGTTCTGTTATACTGCACTGCTCATATTATACCTGATCTCGTCTATACTGTTAGACAGGTTGACAGAAACGCTGGAAATAAACATGTCATAACATGCCTCAACATGTTCAGTAGCACGTCTGCTCCTGACTAAATAAAGCAAGGCGAGATCTTGTTTTCAGAGGAGCATGAATAGAGCATTTCATGAATCCTGGCCATGGCGAGTGCAACATGCACATTACATGGATTATGCTGACATCTGGTGGAGATCACAACTACTGAAACTCTCACGCAGAGGGTCTTCACAAGGTCATCAAATCATTTGTAACTCATCATCGGAGTTAATGTAAGGTGTTGTTTTCCCATGTTTTTATCAGTCATACTGGATATCTGGCCCCTTGGCATACCCATTTTTATATTTTTTTTATATGGACTGGTACACACAACTTAGCTGTGCCTCTTACCAATAGTCTGCTCTCTAGTTTAAGTTACTGGTACTGGTTTTATGGCATCCATCCAGAAGTTCAGATTGGTCACTGTGGCCTCATTTGATCTGGTTAAGATCTAGGTCAGTGGTGCTCAATGTGGGGTCTGGCTGTGATGCACAGCGAGGAGGTCCGTGATTTTGTTGTTGTTGTTGTTGTTGTTACTTTGTTACAGTGGGGGAAATCACAACCCATTATTACTAAAGTTATTATATTTATTATTAAGTTTTATTCAGCTATTACCCGGTTTGACTGGTCACTTGAATTAACTGAGTGTACTCCAAACCAATAACTCAAGAACATGTCATTTGAACTTTGTTGTTCATCGTTGTGGTCTTTCAGTGGAAAGTTCAGGAATAGAAAGCTCTATGGTTCTGGTAAATAGATTTTTTTTTGTACACATATACACAATACATTTGCACAGTAATACCAGTTGTACAATAATTTAGGAGATAGATCTGTACCGAAGGGCACATGGAATTTATTTGACAGTAAAGGAGTCCCTGGCTATAGCTAATCCTGCTATCAGGTATCAATCAGAAAAGTATGGGTTTCCTTTTGAGTCTGGATCCTCTCAAGGTTTCTTCTTCGCTGGCACTCATCAAGGCCGATAGTGATCAACGTAAATATACATCTACAAACCTGCTTTGTGATGATGTCTGCTGTTAAAAGCACTATATATTTAATTATCATCGCTAAGGAATTCAGGGTGCACGGTGGCTTAATGTTTAGCACTTTTGCCTCGCACCTCCAGGGTTGGGGGTTCGATTCCTGCCTCTACCCTGTGTGCATGTTCTTCCCATGCTTCGGGGCGGGGGTTTCCTCCAGGTTCTCCGGTTTCCTCCTCCAGTGCAAAGACATGTGTGGTAGGCTGATTACCGTCTCTAAATTGTCCGTAGTGTGTGAATGGGTGTGTGAGTGTGTGATTGTGCCCTGCAGTGGGTTAGCACCATGTCCAGGATGTCCCCCGCCTCCTACCCCGTGTCCCCTGGGATATGCTCCAGGCTCCCTGCAGCCCTGTGAAGGAGAATCAGTACAGAAAATGGATGGATGGATGGATGGATGGGTGGATGGATGGATGAATTCAGTTTACAATCTGTTTTATTTCCACACAACTCTTCAGCAGTTAACAGGACAAAGACATGGGCATAGCGTATTTTCTGTTTTTGTCCAGCAGAGATCACTACAACACATCATCTCAAAGTAAATAGTGTCGCTGAGCCTGAGGTGCAGTCTAATGGCGCTGCTCTGTAAGAGCCACACAGTGAAAACCGCTCAGTTTTCGTTTCCGATTCTTTATTCTCCGATTATAATCACTATTTCTCTTGCAGGGTCTTCTCATAGTCAGTACTGTAGTGCCACAGCATATTGTGGATGAACGCGTTGAGGACATTGTGCTGTGATTCCTGACACACAGCATCTTCAGCTGAAGGTGAGTAGTGATGCTCACTTCATCTATCCTGTGAGATTTACATTACACTGAACTTTTACAAGTCAAAGGACCAACTAGTGAAATTTCAAAAGACTTGCTGAAACTTGTTCCATGCTTATACATCTAAGGCAAAACCCTATAGGTGAATACAGGAACCCTGGTGGGGGGAAAAAACAAAAATAATAGAAACCCTCATAGAATTTGTAATGGTTATAATGGGAATATTGGTTGAAATGGAAACTGTAATGGTCCCCGTCGGTCTGTACTGGTATTTTGACATCCTGACATTAATATGCACAATAAAATCTACAAAAGGAGGTCAATCTGATTATTAACTATATCTGTAGAGTACTTAGACTGTGTCCCAACACAGATCAGTACACTATTGGATAATGTGTTTTTGGGTGCATCTTTGAATTCTCTCTCATTGTGTATTGACGTGACACTGGCATCCATGAGATTAATCGACTCACGTTACGAAATGTTCTTCCACAAGTAGCAAAATCACTTTTCTACCAGAGAGGGTGAGATTTTAAAATCATACAAATATATTCCAGTCTTCAGGAATACAAGCAAGGCTAAGTGAGTGTTTGATGAATAGATTTTAATTATTTTCTGGCATTATTTCAGTTCCTCTCTCTCTCTCTCTCTCTCTCTCTCTCTCTCTGTCTGTCTATGCGCATGCGCGGTAGATTCGCGAGTGTGGCGTGTTGAGCGTGTGAAAGCGGTTGGCATTTTGCCAACTTTTTTCGACATTAGATGCAATTTTTTCCATGTAAACATCTTGGATTAATTACTTTTTTGTGTAAACGAGTATGAAAGCTAGTCCAGAAAGGAATTGTACTTAATCATGAACTTACAATGGTCTCTTCCCTAAGTTCACCATCCAAAAAGATTATACTGTCTAATGTCCCTCCTTTTATCTCCGATGAGATAATATTCAAAGAAGTATCTAGATACGGCGACTGGTCTCCTCCATAAAGAAAATCCCCCTGGGCTGTAAGTCCCCACTGGTTAAACACTTGGTGTCTTTTAAGAGAATGGATTTTATGATTTTGAAGGATGGAGCAGAAGAACTAAACCTAGTGTATCTTCAGACACAGATATGAAATATTTTAAATGTGGTAAAATAGGGCATCTTGTCCAGGCCTGTCCTGAGAGACAGAGTGACCCCGGTGTTTCTGAGCGACCGGGGTAGGACGTAGCCCCTGTGGCTGCAGCTCAGCCTTCTGCTGACAGCCGCGGAGTTGCTGCTGTGAGATCGAGCCCCGATCACAGTCTGCAGCCCTGGAACCCATGAGGGCTACACCAACCCCAGAGAGGCCCTGCTTGCCTGAACTGGCTCCGGAAAGGTCTTGCTTGGCCGAACTGGAGAAATCTTGATCGACCGATAAAGGCACAGTGGATTCTGGCGCAGTGCTGGAGATACCTGCACTGGGAGAGGCAGGTACAGGGGTGCAGAGTAGTCGCTCAGAAGCACCAGTCACTACACCGAGACAGGGGGATGGGCAGACGTGGAGATGGAGGACCCCATGTTTAAAATACTGAACAAGAGAAAAAAAAACGAGGTAAGGAACGAGGGAGCAAACAGGCCAAAAAAGACACTAAAGTAGATTGAAAAAATCAGACAGTGATGATTATATATCAGATTCTGTTTTTAACTTTGGCTCTCAGGAAGAACAGCGAGAAGTTTGATACCGTTCCAAGGACATTAAAGAGTTCTTACGAAGCACCAAGTGGCAAAAAAAACATTGTGCTAGAAAACTATTTCCCAGATCCAAAGCAGTTTATTCATGATGTCAAACATTTTAGAAGAGAAGGAGCTTTTATTGATCTATCGACTGAAGAAATTGATCACTAGAATAACCAAAGAAACATCTGATGATGACCAGTAGAGTGTTTGGTGTGTTTTATATTAGAATGGGTTTAATCATCTGCTTTTTTATCTGCACTTTGTACTTATGACTGGGATTCTTATTGCTTATTTAAGTTTAAACGTTGCTGTACACTCTAACACCACATGCTGTACACCCTTGCATTTGAACCTCTTTTATGTAAACTGAGAGATCAGTTTTATGTAAACTGAGAGAACCAGAACTTTCTGGTTTTAAAATATCTCACTCCAGTGCTTCTCTGTGTCCTCTGGGCGGCGGGCCCACGTAGCCAGCAGAACTGCAACCTTCCGACTCCAGTTCATCCAGAGGCTCCTCACTAGACCCAGGAGCTTGGTATGGAGAGCAGCAGCCTATAGGCTATTGCACACAGTAGGAGGACTGCGGTTGGACAGAACATTTTAATGGACACAAGAACGCTAGACTTTGCTGGATTACCAATTTTTTATCGTGGGCTTTTTAAAATATGGAACCTTTTTTTAAAAAAAAAAACAAATCAAGGGGTGTAGAACACCACACTGGCTGCTGGAAGAACCCCTGGTTCATTGTGGTGATTGTAAGTAAGTAAGTAAAATTTATTTTTATAGCACATTTCACACAGCAACGCTGACCAAAGTGCTGAACAGAGTGCAGAAAATAAATGTGGGCGATTGGACATCTTTGGTGTGACAATCCTTCATTATCTAGGGTTCTGGTTTCCTCAGGGATTGTGACACTCCGGCAGCTGGTGTACATCATAGGGACGGACCTGTGACGGGCAGAGGACTTAGCAGCGTGCCTGGGACTACGGTCCCTACACGCTGTGAATAAGCTCCTACATCGCTGGAGGTCCACCCTAACGTCAGAGGAGCGTGCTCAACTGATGGACAATAAAACAAGCAAGACTGGTCCGACAGAGGAAGAACCTTTTCCCCAGCTCGGCATCGCTCCAGAGCTAGACAGGTGTGGGGGCCCCCTCCTGGAGTTCAGAGGTGACATGAACATTGAGACAGTGGCCGGTAAGCTCCTGTAGAAAACCTGCATGAAAGTTTTAAATAAAATAAAAAAAACTTAATGGGAAAGTGGACACCCCTTGACGAAGTGTACTGAGTTTTAATGATGATATTAAACCAGAGTGAAGGGCACTATACAAACCACCGTTAACCACAAAATTTGCTGACCTCTAATGGAGGATTGTACATGGAATTATTTCTGTAAATTATTTTATCTCCCTTTTAAACCCTGAGGTCACACAGGCATGTCCATTTTGTTCACAGAGAGAGACAGTTTTTCATGCTTTTATACATTGCTCCAGGTTGCAGCCATTGTTTGTGTTTTTAAAAAAACAGCCTGAGGTCATTTTATGTGGATTTTACTTTTCAGTTTTTTATCTTTGGTTTTAAGTACGTTAGAAGAAACAGGTTCAAGTGTCAGATGATGTGTGTGTGTGTTTTATCTTTGGTCAGGCAAAAATGGCGATATACCTGAGCAGAAAAAACAAAGTGGCACAGAACACAGACTGCGATGCCATGAAAGTTCTCTCCAGACTGATCAACTCATGAATTCTGATTGATTTGAACTTTTACAGAAGTCTGGGGGACTTGGAGATGTTTAAGGCGGTGTGGTGTTGCGAGGAGGCTCTGTGTTCTGTAGTGGAGGGAGAACTTTGTTTTACACCTGCATTAGGCTGAAAATGTTCTTAACAACCGTTCCTTGTTGCGCTGACTTATTTATTTATTTATTTTATTCATGTATGGCTTTTTTTTAAATGCTCCTTTGAATAAATTATTTATTTATATATTGAGTCAGCTTTGTCTCTAATGTGTATAGTGTGACGTTTGATAAATAAAGGATTGTAAAAAGCCGAAAGTCTCTCTCTCTCTCTCTCTCTCTCTCTCTCTCTCTCTCAGTTTTATGTTGTTTATCCTGCTTATACAGTAGGACAGATGGACTTGCTGGCAGTTGGTGAAGGGCAGGTGATGTAATGAATGCACGATGCGCTGCCAGAAAAACACTTATGTGAAACAAGAAAGCTTGGCTCAATGCCATATTGTATAATAAGTATAGTAAGTATTTTCAGGACTAGGACGATTACAAATCAAAACAACAACTGGGGATAATATAGGTTGACACGAGCGTAGGTGATTTCATAGCTGATTAAAGTTGTGAATAGTGAATCACAAATAATTGAGGGTTTCATGTATAAATATTACATAAGCAGTTGCTGGTTTCTCCGTGAAAGGTGATAAAGGATTAAATGGCTAACTCCCATATAATCCTGTCATTTGGGGTTTATAGTATGCTTTAATGATAATCATTTTCATTTTATTGTGTTTGTTTAAGTATATATGAACATGTTCTAAACTTGTGGATGAATACTCCGTTCTACACTAACTAAATTTCATGAATACTACATTTTTAGGCTGGTAAAGACTCCAGCAAGAGCCTCTGTGCACGGCGTTTACATGTTCTCCGTGTCCTCCTGGTACTCCAGTTTCCTCCCCCAGTCAAAGACATGCGTTGTATTCTGATTGACGTCTCTAAATTGTCCGTACTGTGTGAATGGGTGTGTGATTGTGCCCATGCGCCCCGTCCAGGGTGTCCCCCACCTTGTGCCCGGAGTCCACTGGGATAGGCTCCCTGCGACCCTTTATAGGATAAATGGTACAGAAAATGGATAGATAGATGGATCATATTACTTTAACAGATGTGGGCTTTCAGCCTTGGTACATATCTAAAATGCACATGTTCTTAAATTGTCACTCCCTCTATAAAGCTTTACTTGATGCCTGGGTGGCGTTATATAATATGATCCTTGCCCAATTTTAACTTTGCTTTGCATCATACTCCTCATATATTATATATCTAGAAGCAATGTCTGAATTAGACACAGAGTGGTGGTCATTTGTAGGTGAATTGAGAGCACAGTCTTGCATAATACGAGGGTGCAGTCTGCATAGTCTGCTCTCTCCACACCATCTGTGTCCACCTCCACTCGACCCTGTGGATCATCCGGACCAACACGGCACTGTTGTAGCTCGAAGTATGAATACCGAAGGGCAACATTTGACTTTTACATGAGTATGTAAAAGCTTCATCATTTGTTTTTTTCCTTTTGTTGCTGATGTTCAGATTCTGTTCTTCATTATTATGAAAGCTTGTGGCTCACTGACTTGTTGCAGCTTGACAGGAGCCCAGAAAGGGATTATCAGACGTCTTAATCAGTGGATTTGTACATATCGACACACTTCTGGCTGAGAGGGAAAGCAGAAAAGTGTTGCACTTAAAGCTGTAGGGAATTGAGAAACTGAGAGTGCTAATTTATCACATTTTAGCCTTGAATTCCACAGGACTGCATGAATCTGGGCAGATTGTTATGTACAGTGGAATTTGTGGAGGAACAGCGTGAGTCTTTGATAACTCCATTTGACTTGACAGTGGCTTTCTGGATCTTTATAATGATATCATTTCAAAGATACTATAATAATGCAGCTTGTTTCTTTGTTTCATGCTGTTTTCATTGTTCTGGCTCTGAAAGAAGCTCCACCCCCAGCTGAAGCAAAGATGCTTAGGCCTGCCTCTTTTGTTTCTTGGAAAGCATCACACAAGGCATATGTAGTTTTACGAGAGGGAATATGGCCGGCTGAGAGGAAGGTGAAGACTTGTCAATGTTTTTCTTGCAATGTATGACTTCCTATCCCATGCGACAGTCCGGAGAAGCTCCCTTTTTACTTCATTTGGGTTTTGCTTGGAAATATGAAGTATATAGAGTATGAATAGAACATGAGTGTTTGCCATGTCTGTGTGCCTCAGCTCCCCAGATACAGGTACTATGAGCAGCCCTCACTGCAGTGCCGGTAAGGATAGCGACAGAGCAACCCTGCTGCCCTGTAAGCTGTGTCTTCAAGATGTCCCCCTAGACCAGATGACTACCATCTCACAGTGCCAGTACATGTGCCCAGATTCAGCTCACCCCAAACAGGGACACTTACATGAGAATGAGGTCAAGCAAGCTTGATGTGTGCTTCAGAAGGTTTTTTTATTTATATATATATATATATATATATATATATATATATATATATATATATATATATATATATATATATGTGTGTGTATATGTGTGTATATGTGTATATGTGTATATATATGTATATGTATATATATACACACACACACACACACACACACACACACATATATATATACATGTATATATATATATATATATATATATATGTATGTGTGTGTCATGCAGAGGTACAAACGGCTGCAGTTTGAGCAAGGTCATTTCTTCACCCATTGAAATATGGATTCTTTTAGTCAGTTTCTCTAAATTTCTTAATGTCTTTTCTACACTACACGGTTAAAAATTTGTGGACACCTGACCATCACAGCCATATGTGATTTTTGAACACTCCACTCCAGTCTTCTAATAGTCTCCACACTTCTGGGAAGACTTTTCATTAGATTTTAGGGCATGGCTTTGGGGAGTTGTGCTCGTTCAGCCAAAAGAACATTAGTGAGGTCATTCACTGATGTTGGGTAAACTGATTCACTGATCCCAAAGGAGTTCGGTTGGGTTGAGTTCAGGGTTCTGTGCAGGCCACTTGAGTGAATGTGTGTGAGCTTGTGCCCTGGGATGGTTGGCACCCGTTTCCTGGGATAGGCTCCAAACTCGCCCACGACCCTCCATAGGATAAGTAGCATGGAACTGTATTAATTGAACAGGTTTGGGCTATAAATTCTATACACTTGTGTGTTTCCAAACTTTGTATGACAAGAGTTTCTGGAAGAACCACATATGGGTGTGATGGTCAGGTCTCCACATACTTTTGGCCATATTGTGACAGTTCTCTTATTTTAGCTGTCTACCAGAGTGTATTGGAGTTAAAAATTAATAAGTATTAATACAGTAATAAATTAATAACCTGTTCCATGGCCAGATGTGTGTCCTTCCCTCATTATTTCACTTGCAAAATGCTGTCACCGTCTGTGAAGTGGAGGGATGCGGAGTTACTGCATGGTCTGAAGCATACCAGCTCACCTTATGGCATGAACATATATAGCTGGCAGTGGACTCAGTTCTCTTGTATTTATTCATGATATGACTGCTGACAAAACCAGCAGGTTGAGTGTATAGCGCTATATATTATTTTCTCAGATACAGGAAAATGCTTCCAAACCCATTGGACGGTGCTTCACAGTCCAGATGGCCAATCCGCAACATACTTCAAAAGCAACCCAAGACTTTTTTTTAAGGCGAGGAAGTGGAATTTATCTGCACTGTATCCAACTGAGCATGCATTTCACTTGCTGAAGGCATAACACCCCAGGAACAAGCAAGAAATAAATAAATCAGCTGCAGTAACGGCTTTGCAAAGCATCACTAGGGAAGAAACCCAGCATCTGGTGATGTCTGTGGGTTCCAGACTTCATGCAGTCATTGACTGCATTAGATTAGCAACCAAGGATTGAACAGTAAAGTTTAATATCTGATTATGTTCGCGCCCCTTTTCGTTATTTCATTTCGACTCCAATATCCTGCGGTAGAAAGCTACAATAACAATGCTTTTGTCAATGTCCAGATATATTTGTGTGACTCTACATATAGTAGAAAACATCATTATTTTCCAAAGCATCACACACATACGTGTGCACCATCCAGCGCATCCATTTGTGCATTGACATTTTCTACATTTTCTTCAGCTTGACGGTTATATAATTCATCACAGGGTCTAGTATGCCATATAAATTGTCAATGTTCCTCACTGCTCATCGTGCAGAGGTGCTGCTGGACCCCTGCCGGACCTGGTGCTCGTCCGCTTTCTGCCAGTCAGTGTGCCAGCTGCAGGAAGCGAAGTTACCATGTGTCAATGTGTGTGTGTGTGTGTGTGTGTGTAAATGTGTGCGCATGTGTCAATGTGTGTGTGTGTGTGTGTGTAAATGTGTGCGCATGTGTAATGTGTGTGTGTGTGTGTGTGTGTGTGTAAATGTGTGCGCATGTGTCAATGTGTGTGTGTGTAAATGTGTGCGCATATGTAAGTGTGTGTGTGAGTGTTAAATGTGTGGGTGTTAAATGTGTGCGCATGTGTCAATGTGTGTGTGTGTGTTGTTAAATGTGTGCGCATGTGTCAATGTGTGTGTGTGTGTGTGTGTGTGTGTGTAAATGTGTGCACATGTGTCAATGTCCGTGTGTGTAAATGTGTGCGCATA
The DNA here is from genome assembly GCA_012411365.1 of Ameiurus melas. Classification (NCBI taxonomy): domain Eukaryota; kingdom Metazoa; phylum Chordata; class Actinopteri; order Siluriformes; family Ictaluridae; genus Ameiurus; species Ameiurus melas. The sequence goes on along the minus strand of CM022763.1, from coordinate 23,345,995 downwards.
TGTATTGTGTGTGTGTGTAATGTAAATGTGTGGGTGTGTAAATGTGTTTGCATGTGTCAATGTGTGTGTGTGTGTGTGTGTGTGTGTGTGTAAATGTGTGCGCATATGTCAATGTGTGTGTGTGTGTGTGTGTGTGTGTGTGTGTGTGTTGTAAATCTGTGCATGTGTCAATGTGTGTGTGTTAAATGTGTATATATAAGTGTGTGTGTGAGTGTGTAAATGTGGGTGTGTAAATGTGTGCGCATGTGTCAATGTGTGTGTGTATGTGTGTGTGTGTGTTTAATGTGTGTATGTGTCAATGTGTGTGTGTGTGTAAATGTGTGTGTGTAAATGTATGTGTATGTTATAAATGTGTGTGTGTAATAATAATGTGTATATGTAAGTGTGTGTGTGTGTGTGTGTGTTTGTGTGTAAATGTACATGTGTGTGTGTAAATGTGTCGTGTGTGTGTGTGTGTGTTTGTGTAAATGTGTTATATGTAAATATGTTGGTAAATAATATATGTGTGTGTAAATGTGTGTGTGTGTGTGTGTGTGTGTGTAAATGTGCTTATGTAAGTGTGTGTGTGTGTGTGTGTGTGTGTAAATGTTCATGTGTGTGTTAGTGTAAGTGTGTGTGTGTGTGTGTGTGTGTGTGTGTAAATGTGCATGTGTGTGTAATTATGTTGTGTGTGTGTGTGTGTGTGTGTGTAAATGTGTTGTATGTGTAAATGTGTGTATATATGTGTTATAAATGTGCTATGTAAGTGTTTGTGTGTGTGTGTGTGTGTAGTGTTAAATATGTGGGTGTGTATAAATGTGTGCATATGTCAATGTGTGTGTGTGTGTGTGTGTGTAATGTGTGTGTGTGTGTGTGTGTGTGTGTGTGTGTAATGTATGCGTATGTGTCAATGTGTGTGTGTGTATGTAATAATATTTATATGTAGTGTGTGTGTAAGTGTATAAATGTGTGGGTGTGTAAATGTGTGTGTGTGTCAATGTGTGTGTGTGTGTGTGTGTGTGTGTGTGTGTAATATATTTATATGTCAATGTGTGTGTGTGTGTGTGTGTGTGTATAAATGTTATATGTGTGTGTGTATATAATATGTGTATATATGTAAGTGTGTGTGTGGTTATGAATGTTGGGTGTGTAAATGTTATATGTAATTGTGTGTGTGTGTGTGTGTGTGTGTGTGTGTGTGTGTGTGTGTGTGTGTTAAATGTGTGCATGTGTAATGTGTGTGTTTAAATGTTGTGTGTCAATGTGTGTGTTTTTGTAAATGTGTGTGCATATGTAAGTGTGTGTGTAGTGTGTAATGTGTGGGTGTGTAATGTTAGCATGTGTGATGTGTGTGTGTGTGTGTGTTATTGTGGTTTTGTGTGTATGTTGTGTGTTGTAAATGTGTGGGTTGATGTGCCTGTTAGTTTTTTTTTTGTGTGTGTGTAGTTTTAAATGTGTGGGTGTGTAAGTGTGTGTGTGTGTGTAAATGTGTGCGCTGTGTCAATGTGTGTTTGTGTGTTGTGTAAATGTGAGTGTACGTGTGTGTAAATGTGTGTGTGTGTGTGTGTGTGTATGTGTGTGTGTAAATATATGCGCATGTTAAATGTGTGTTTTTGTTAAATGTGTGTGTGTAAATGTGTACACATGTGTAAGTGTGTGTGTGTGTGTGTGTGTGTGTGTGAGTGTGTAATATGTGGGTGTGTAAATGTGTGCACATGTGTAGTTTGTGTGTGTGTGTGTGAGTGTGTGTAAATGTGTGGGTGTGTAAATGTGTGCACAGTGTAGGTGTGTGTGTGTGTGTGTGTGTGAGTGTATACCGTGTGGGTGTGTAAATGTGTGCACATGTAGTGTGTGTGTGTGAGTGTGTAAATTTATGCGCATGTGTCAATGTGTGTGTGTAAATGTGTGTGCATATGTAAGTGTGTGTGTGTGTGTAAATGTTGCGATGTGTCAAT